>PVKY010000323.1:13182-54839 GCA_004027775.1 Bradypus variegatus | reverse complement strand
TTATCAACAGCAAATAGGTACATCTCTCTCTCCATGTTTTCTCCAACCCTTTTACTCCTATATATATATTTTCCTATAGCTTTATAGAGTTATATTCAAATACCATACATTTATCCACAGTGTACAATCAATTGTTCATAGTATCGTCATAAAGTTGTACATTTATCACCACAATCAGCACCTGAACATATTGATTACTGCCCTAATTCTGTTTTATAATGAGCGCCCTAATCTTCTAGTTATGTAAACAAGAATAAATGTTTTCAGAATTTGTTATGAAATGTTTTAAATTGCCACTAAATATTTGTGATCTGTTTTTTATTTAACTGAAAATTTATAAGTAATATATCTTCATCATTGAAAAATTAGAAAATACAGCTCAAGCATAAAAGAAAAAAGAAAAGTCCTTCTGTACCTTCCCATTGAGAGATAGCCACTGCTGATTTTTTGTAGCCTTCCAGGTTTTCAGTGTATTACATACATAAATGTTGTTACTGACAACAATGTCATTACATTTTATATGTTGTTTTGTTACTTGCTTCTCCCAATTTAATGTAACATGCATAACTTATTGTGACATTAAATATTCCTTTCCATCATTTCTAATGATACGATCCTATTCCATTGTGCAGGGCATCCCATCATTTATTCACTTAATGCCTCGTTGCTGCCAGAAAGCTGCATTTTGAAATTTTCTCTTATTTCCCTTATTTTTGAAAAGAGGGAAACCTCTAATTTTCTTCTCTGGAAACTGGTCAGTGGAGCTTATTTTAATCAAAATACATCACATCATTGGCTTCACTGCAGTCCTTGATAGATTCACTTTTTCACACACATCAGTGGCTCTCATTGGAAGAAAAGTCTCTTGCCTTCCTTTACATTTAAGTCTTTACATTAGCACTGTCTTTGTGACCATTTGTCTTGGCACATTCATGGTATTTATTTAACATATAATTGCCCAATATAAGGCTCCAGGCGCTGTTCTAAGCGTTTTTCAGATACCGGTGACTCCATGTAGCTTGAATCCTCCTGGCGGGGGAAGCCTGCCTCCTTCTGTGTTCACAGTGGCCCCCCGGTGACACTGACGGGGTAGGACTGGAGCAGCCGGCAGAGGCTGGCAGGCGTCGGTTAACACCGTGCTCTCGTGGTGGGCAGGGCCTCCGGGAGCCCAGTCCCTGCCCAGCCACCCTGGGCAGATGTTGGAACAACCACGGTTACCCCAACAAAATTGCTCCCAGGTCCCATGAAGGAGTGGCCTGTTGGACAGCCTCGTGGGACACACATTCTACCCTGCTGTCAAATTGTTCAGGTGGAGCTGAAAGTAAACCTGGCAGCCTGGTCCTGACCCCTTCACCCTCCCTGGTGGCCTTCAGAGAGACGTTGCCCTGTCCCAGGGCCTCTGTTTCCCCATCCATGGTCTGCTGGGGTGGTTGAGAGTAGTGTTCTCAGAGCCCCTTCCAGCTCCTGACACGCAATGGCCCTGGCTGCATCCCCAGCCCCCAGACCGGGCCTGGGTGACCTCCGAAGGGCTGTCCCTTGCTCTCCTCACTGCTGCGGGTGCCGGGGGGCGGCCCCATCCCACCAGTGTGTGTTTGCAACCTGCCTGTGTCCTCTTTTTCTGCCTTAGGACTTCAGACGGCTCCTGAAGAAGGAAGAGAAGCCTCTCCTGATGATGTTCTATGCTCCCTGTGAGTGAACTTTATCTTTTGGGACAGCGTTAATTGTGCTCCCCCCAGCCGGGTCCCTCTCTGTGGGGCTATGACACGGGTCTGTGGTTTGTTCCCCCTGAGGGCGTCTCCCCAGCCTGGGCTGGATTGCCGGGTGTCCCCCATCCCTGGCTGCCTCCCCAGACACAGTGCTGGCCCCAGGTTGTGCCCGCTTCCTGTGAGGTCCAGCTCTGCCCCAGAACAGTCTGCAGTTTAACCCTGGGGCATTCTCTTTATTATTGCTCATTAATTGATATCATCCCTGTTGGGATTTTATCAACAGCCCACATTAATTAGGGTTCTCCAGAGAAACAGAACCAACAGGATATGTATGTGTACGTGTGTGTGTTGTGTGTTTTATTATATATTATATTTATAAGGAACTGGCTCACGTGGTTGTGGGGACTGGCAACTCCACATTCCATAGGGCAGACTGCAGGTTGGAAATTCCAATGAGTTGATGTTGAAGTCTTGAGTCTGAATTCATTAGGGGAGGCTGGCAGGCTAGAAATTCCAGTACAAATTGACATTGAAATCTTGATTTTCTGATCTCTGGCATCCTCAGTTCTTACTGTGAAGACCTCTAGCTGATTGGATGAGGCCCACCTGCCTTGCAGAGGGTCATCTCCTTTACTTACAGTCAATTGTTGAAGATGCTAATCCCATCGATGCAATCCCTCCACAATAACACCCAGGCCAGGGTTTGACCAACAGTTGCACACCACAACCTAGCCAAGTTGACGCATAAAATCAGCCATCACACTGCCTGAGCTGTGAACTGCTCCAGGATTGTCCTCCCTACACAGCCCCTTGAGGGCTGTGGCCTCCTCTTGTTTAATCTTTGAACCTTTGCGACATAGTCTTTAAATGAAAATGTAAAACAGTGTCTAACGATACACAGTACACATCACAAGGCAGGATCGTGTTATAACTCTGAGGGTGTCAGCATAATGACCTAGTTAATCATTTTAAAAGTGTGGTTGGTTCCCTAGCAGTCGGCACCTGAATATGTGTGATCCGCCCCCACCAGCTCACCCTCCTCGTGGCAGCAGACAGAGACGTGAACATAATCATTGCCCTTATATAATAGAAGAAGTCAGGCACCTTGTGCATATCACAGAGCATGTCATCGGTTGGGGAGGAGAAAGTTGAGTTGTTACATTAAAACTTTGGGTGGAAGAGTTGGATCAGATGGCCTCCTAAGCCACAGATAACCCCAGGACTCTCTCTTTTTAATGCAACAAATTTACACTCTGATTATACTAATCCTTAGAATCAAGCCTTCATGGCTTCATACTTCAGCTGATGGCTGGGATAAATAGCAGTTCCCCTACTGGGAAGTCTGATCACATTTGGGATGAATGAGCCCAAAGGCAGTGGGGGCCTTTAATTGTGACATGGAATCTGGGCCCCCGGGAGGTATCGTTTATTCAGTGGATGTTTGTTGAGTCAATTAATGAGAAAATAAAAGGGCCAACTGCTCTGGCTTTTGGAGTTTGAGGGTGATCATTGGTCTTGCCTCTTCCTTTGCCTCCCATTTGGGCCAGTTGAAAGATAAACTCACATAGGGAAAGCTGGATGCTGTCAGGCTTTTACTGTAGAAACCAGCCACTCGGAAGGAGTGGGCAAAAAGTTGGTGAAGGGCTACAAGCATCCCCCTTTTATTCTCTCCTGGAGATTGGAGTGGCATCCCATCCCCCTGACTGCCAGTAGCATCCTGCCCCTTCCTCCACCACTGACCTGGAGGCACTCTCAGCCTTGCGTTGAACTAAGACCTCTCTGTAGCACTGAGCTTCCCCTGCCGAGTGCCAGGCTCTGCCTGCCCACCAGGTGTGGTCTCTGGGCCTCAGCCTGCAGGGCACATACTGTGTCCACTTCACACATGGGGAAGCTTCAGTCACCCTCCCAGGGCTGCACAGCCCACAGTGGTCAAGGGGGATGCAGGGCTGGGCCTCTTCCCTCTGCACCATGTGGCTTCCTCCTTCCCCTGCTGTGTGGTTCACCCGATGACCAGGCACCCAGCGGAGGAGGATGGTGCTAATGTTCCTGCATCTGTCGTCTCTCCTGTGAGTCCCCACGGTGGGAACAGTTTCCCCCTGACAGGCGTCATCTTCCTGCTTGTGGTATTCATGCCGGTGCAGCAGGTACTAAGTGAGGTGCGTCTTGTCTTGCAAGGACAGGTGCCACGGGACCATGCTGTGGGTGACCTCCCTGCCTTCCTTACTGGAGTCTAAGCCTGGACTAGGCTTCATATGCTGGGGTGCGCATGTGCGTCCACCTGTCTTCCAGGCAGGAGTGTCGGGGAGGGGGCCACGGGGCAATTTTGGAGTTTCCTGTCCAAGTATTCTGCATCGCATCTGTGCAGTAGACTTGGAACAGGAGATCCAGGTGGTCGGGAGGAGCTCCACTTGTGTGTGTTACCCACTCACTGCCTGCCAGAGTGTCAGCTGAGTGTGGGTCTGCGCTTGCCAGTCCACGGCATGTGGCCCTGTCCCCTCTGTCATGCTGAGACCCAGCGCCTGACTGATGTGGTTTCTGTGGCCTTCAGATGCGCCATAAAACCTGTCCTGCAGCAGAGCTGCTGTCAGAAAGCGTAACAGCTTGGCATATTAGAACTCCTTGTGTTTTAGAAGACTGTTCTCGTGTCTTATGGTGACGTTAGTGCTGAAATGGGGCCTGCTCTGGTTTAAGGGAAGGGGTGGATTTAGAGCAGTGAAGTAGTAGTAGATGGTTTTGGGTCTGGCTGTCTTGGCCCTGAGTCCCCCAAAGCTGGGGGGCTTTGCCACCCCAGGCCCAGAGACATGTGACCACAGTGGGCAACAAACCCAGGGAGTGTGGACTGAGAAACTGCAGAATCCTCAGGTGTCCGAGCTGGAAAGGCCTTACAGCCGTCTCGTCCCGCCCCATCATTTGCCAGAAGAGACCCAGCCCAGAGAGAGGAGGTGACTTATCCAAGGCCATCTGGCAGGTCCAGTGAAGGTTAGCCCTGGGGTGGGCTACGCCCCTGGCTCCTTCCACGCAGCCAGAACCGGCACCTTTCACCCTCGACTGCCTCCAGTTACTGCTAGTGAAAGAGAACAGCAGCCCCCAAATCTCAGAAGTCATCGTATTTGTGGTTACACATTTTTCTTCTTAATGGCATTTGACTCAGGTTAATTTGCAGCCCCTGCCTGGTCAAGGAGGGAAGGCTTTTAGCTGTGAGCTCAGTGCATGGCATGAAGAGGCTTGCTTTCCAGACCACCTACTCTGGATCCCCCAATTTCTGTTGAAATCATTATCAGCACTAAATTATTCAGTGCTTTGCTCTTCTTCAGTTGTTTCACATTTCGTTTGTCCCAGCCAACATTTTACTGAGTGACTACTGGCCTTTTGTGTCCTACGTGATGCCATCCAGACTGTCAGTTCTGTCCGTTTTGCCTCCTTTTGTGTTCCCCGGGCTCTGGGACAGCCCTGAGCCTCTTGAGGCTGGATAAATGCTTGACAGTCAGAGGACAGCCCGAGGAGAAGGAAGGGTGGAGGACAGAGGCCCGGCAGTCACCGGTGACGTGTTTTGGTTTCTCTCTTGCCTGTGACCAGGGTGCAGCATGTGTAAGAGGATCATGCCACACTTCCAGAAGGCAGCCACCGAGCTCCGAGGCCAGTTCGTAAGTGAGATGCCGTGTGCTGGGAAGAACTGGGCGGTGCCTTGACTTCTCTCCCTCAACTGGGGAGTTGGCAGGAGGAAGAGAGCAGGTTTTGAAGTAGTGATGAGGACATTCCCTACTGCTGTTGGGCCTGCTGCCTGGGCCCTTTCTGAAATGAAGCCTCGCATGGGGTTCAGAGTCCCACTTTCCGTGAGAGTTGAGAACTCCACACAGTTGCTTGGGACGAGGGGACTTTGGTACACATCAAAGGCCAGTGATAACATAGTCAGGAAACCAGCAAGAAACACACAAAGTGTCGCTGTGGGGTCAGGGGCCAAGAGCAGAATGTGAAGGGTCCAGAAAGTGGGCTGAGCAGGTGCTTGGGAGCCCAGTGGACAGGGAGCGTGGTGATGTCAGCAACAGACTGTAAGCACAAAGCAGGTTCGTGAAGATAGTTGTTGGCTTCCCAGGGTTCTGAGCTTCCTGTGGGGCAGGAAGCATGGTGGAAATGAGAGCAGAAAGAGGCAAGAGCAGATGGCAAGCTGGGGGCCTGAGAGGCAGACATTCTCCGAAGGGGAGAGAACAGAGAAATGGGAGTTGAGCGGGGAAGTGTCCACCTTTAGGGGACAGGGGCAGGAAGAGGGACCGCCGAGGACATGGGCCTTCAGTGAAGCGGGAAGAACCAGGGTTGGTGCAGAGAGGCAGGGGCGAGGAGGCAGGGTGTTCAGGAGAGGAAGAGGAGGAGAGGAGTGTTCAGACTGCCCCCCAGTGGGCTGAGGAGTCAGTCACTGAGTGGTTCTTGTTACCCCTTGTTTCCCCACCCTGCCAGTCTTGTTTCTTCCAAACATCTGTGTCCAAGCATCTTTATACTTACCCCTGAGTAGCAGAGGGGTGTGTGCGTGCATGCATGTGCCCCCATGTGCACCTGTGTGTTTGTGGCAACAGAAACAGCTGCTGCCTCCTCTAGGGAGTGTGGAGAAATCCATGCACCTTTCATGAAAGGTTATCAGGAGGCACCATCTCAGATGGGCTGACCAAAGTCCCGTTAAAGGAGTTCTGAGATCTTAAAACAGTTTCATGATCTTTACGGATCAAAGTAAGTGGGTAATTAGTTCAAAGTCAACTTTAAAATGTTTAAACGGCAGCACTTGGGCCTGGGGACAGCGCTGCTAGCCCAGCTACAGGATTGGGTTGCATGGAACGAATGCTTTCTCTTTTGACCTCATTCTGAGGAGAGACCAAGATCCTCCTTGTTTCTCTGATGAATTTTTAGTAACTTGCCTGGAGACGTTTGGCCTTGGGGCACACACACATCATCCTGCTGGGGAAGTTACGAGTCCCATTTTTGGGGCCTCCATAGATCCACATTTTAAGATTATTTAGCCCGGAGAAAAGACTTAATTACCTTTAGTGTTCTCCCTACCTGTACTCCCTTACGCTTAGGAAACTGCTGGGCTCAACTTCCATACTCGGGGGTGCAGTGAAAGATAAACAGGTCCAGCCCCAAATAAGATCACGAACTACCCGTACTGGCCCCATAAAGCAGAAAAGATTTGCTGCCAGTTATGTGCTGCTTATGGATGATTTTCAGCCAGTGCCGCTTCCACCCACCAGGCTCAGTCTGCTCCAGGCCACCCCCCACACTCCCACTGAGCTTGTCCTTGTCACGCACAGCCGGGTCAGCCTGCTTTATTTTGTTCCAGCTCACTTTGCTCACCATTTGATGCTAATTATGATATGGTTTTCTCCCCGAATTGTGAGTTGGTTGAGTGCAGAAGCTGTATTTAATTCATCTATTTCCTCACTGCGAGCTCATAGCTGATACCCAGTATCTGCTGGTGAATGAATGAGTAGGTGTGTGGCTTACCGCTCCTGGGTCTGTTTTATTTTAATCTCCGTATATACACCAAAAGTGATGTTTCCCTTGTTTTTTAAGGGAATCTGGAGCATTAATTAAGGACAGAGACAAGATAAAGGATGTTGATGGGATGGGGCCTTTCCCCCTAGACCCTGGGCTCACACCAGGCTCTTGCTGGGTTCTACCCTGGAGTACATGGATTAAGAGTCCTGCCTCTCCTGCCTGGAGCCCAGGTCTAGAAATACAGAAAATGCTGCTCCCAGTTCCCAAGACAACACTGCAGTCAAGGTAGCAGGACGGTCCCTGAACCTAGAGATCCTTGCTGGGCAGGCCCAGCTGTGGCCAGGTGTTAGTAGCCTCAGCATAGGGCCTTTGCATCGTGTGAACTCATCTGTGTCTTGACTTTTTGTTTTCTTGCTTGGGGTTTGCTTTGTTGTGTTTTCTCCTTAGTTTCATAGAAAAGGACCTTTTGAAAAATTCTGACCTTTTCCCAACTACGTAAAGGCCCTGAGAGGCGCCACTCGCCGCATGGAGGCCTCCAGAGGCCAGGTCTCCTGTGCAGTGGTAGCTCCCCAGAAACCAGGGACGTGGCTGCAGGGGTGGGGTGCCCAGAGATTCCCATGCCTTTCTGTCTCCACAGCCAACAGAGATGAGGCTCAGGTGTGCTGCTCTTTCCCAGAAACCAAAAGCCCACTCCCTCCCCTCTGTGAAACTGACTGCATCATTGCTTCCTGTCTCCCTTTCATCTCTGCCATTTTTTAACCCTTTTGGCCATGTCTGTGACAAGGGTCAGAAATCCTCCTCCTCTAAAGATTTCTTGGGAGGTGTCCAAACTGATGATGTCATTAAGAAAGAAGCCAGGCCAGGTGGAGATGTGCAGCCTTTGCCATTTTACAATCTCAAGTCTGCCTCATCTTTGCTGTTATTGACATCCGATGAGTCACCGGTGTCTATCCCAATCTATTCCTGCTGACAGCCTCATCAGCAGCCATGCTGTTGCCCCGTCTCCGTCTACCTGCTCTTCCCAGCCTCACCAGTAATCAACGTCCACACTGAGCCTTTGAGCTCTGCCCAGTCTTTTGTTAAGGTGGGCCAGTCTTAGCATAACAATGGTGAAATGGATCATTTGATCTGACAGATTTGTACAGATCAGGGTCTGGTGCTGGCTCTTGCTAACCAGCTGGGAGATCTTGGGCAATCTCCTTAACCTTGAAGTCTCAGTTTCCCTATATATAAAATGTGGATGGTAATGCTAGACCTGCCCACCTGTGAGGAGCTCAGGGACTGGTGTATGAAAATAGCTCTGTCAGCCACGGAGCTCTGTACACACAGATGGCTGACCCCCAGGTTCTGCTGTCTGCCCTCTTTTTAATTAACACACTGGGGCAAGGGCCAGGCACTGTGCTTTCTTGTCTTGCTACAGTCTGTTCCTCAGTGATTTTATCTGTGTCCATAGCTTCAACAAAATATAACTCTGCGTAGCCTGAGTTCTTCCCCCCCACTCCAGTGCCATGTGTCCGAGTGCCTGCGGGACAGCTTAGGCCAGATTCTACTACTCCCTGCGACCCAAGTGCATGATGTCTAAGAGGGCATTCAGCTTCTTTCTGTCTGGCAGTTAGGCTTTCCTTCAGGACCTTTCCTGCGTACCCACGGCCCCTCCACCTACATGTCCCTCTGCTGGGGCACTGCCACACAGCTCCCATTACCTTCCTCATCCTCTCCCTGCCTAGTCCCCTGGTTCAGGCCCGGTGAGCCCACGCCAGGTGGTTGCTACAGACTACTTACGCGAATCCCTGACCCATGACTTCAAAAAATCCTTTACACTTCAAAAAATTCAGCTGGGGTGGGGTACACTCCTCTTCAGAAACCCCGGGTAGCTCTCTTTCCCTGCCTGACTACAGTCCTTATTTCCTAGGAGGCACTTAAAGCCTTTCCACAGTGGCTCCAGCGAACTTGCTCAGCCTGACTACGCCCATCTGTGCAGCCTACAGTCATTTACACTGAAATGTTCCCCATTTCTTGGGCCACATCTTGTTTTGTCTTGCCTCCATTTTCTTTTTCTGGAATGTCTGTTGGAATCTTACCCTTCTTTGAGTCCTCCCTCACGAGGTACCTGTTCTGTGAAGCTTCCGTGGTCATTCTGGGCCCCAGGGCTGACCCCGAGAGTGTGTCACGCCGGCTGCATGACCCAGCACACGTGGGTCAAAGTGTGATGCTGTGGCCTCATCTGCTAGATTGAGACCAGTTGCTTTGCCTCATTCAGCTTCACAAACTGTTTGTGAAGTGTTTGTACACGTTTGTTCACATATTTGTTTCATTAACTATTAAATGCCCCCAAAGTGGAACAAAAGTGCTACAGAAACTCAGAGAACCCAGAGTTCACCACAAGCAAATGTGGTTTTAGAAAGGCTGCCCAGAGAGGTAGAATTGATTTGACCTTCAAAGATAGACGTGTCTTCAGGCGTAACCAAATGGTGGGGCGTGGGGCTTCCCAAGCGAGGGGACAGGAAGGCACAAAGTGGGGGTCAGGAAGGTATGACCCGTGTCCAGGAAATGTGAGCAGAACATCATATTAATAAAAATAGCTTCTACGTTTTGAGTATCATTGATAATTTACCTGTATTATCTCGTTTAATCTTCACAACATCCCCATGCGGTAGCTGCAGAAGGAAACTGTGGCACAGAGCGGTGACTGTGACTGTTCATGGAAACGCACCCTCCGAGGGGGGAGCCAGGAGTCATTCGCAGGCATCCTGGTCACTGTGCTGTCCTGCCTTGGAAGGCACACAATCCTTCTCCTCCCTTGCAGAAACTTCAGATCATCTCCTGGGGAGAATCAGAATCCAGACCCGAGCAGGAGTACAATTAAGGGTTCTGTGGAAAAGAAGGATGCAAAAATGAGAGTGGGACCAGATGGGCATTGAGCTTGGAGTTAGACGTTAGCCAGTACCCAATGGAATTGAAAGGTTTTGTGCAGGGAAATGATGTAATGAAAGAGGAGGATTTGGAAGCTTAATCTTATAGTGAATGCATGCTGACACTAGGGAGATCAATTAGACATTAAAAAAAAAAAAGAGAGAAGAACTTGAAAAAGACAGATATTACTGGAACAGGCTACAGAATCAATCTGGGGAAAAGAACAAAATGGCTTTTAGAGGGTTCCAGAGCTTCTAGTAAGTTCTATCTCAGGCTTACTCTCCGTATATTCCTTACAGCATTCCAGAATGGGTTGGAAAAAATATCAGTGGCTTAGCACGTATTTATGTGTGCCTGCTGTCTGTGAGGCTTTGTGCTGGCCCCTTGAAACAGATAGAAAGACATGTTTAGATGCTTCCAGGGTTGAAGAGGCCAGAGGCACAGGTGGTTTCCAGCACCTGGAGGATTTGGTGGGAGGTAAGGAATATTGAGGGTTATTAGCCCCAGTTTTGTTCTGAACGCTCTGAGATGGGTTGTCTCGTTTGGTTCTCTTAAGAGCCCTGTGATAGTCCTGTGACCCACATCTTCCAAATGAGGAACCTCAGTGTGGGTGAGGGACTTGCCTAAGGTGACACAACCTGTGGGTGGAAGGAAGCAGCTTCTGAGATCAAGTTCATTGTCCACTGAAACCACTGTTTTCCTTTCTCTCTTCCTATGCATCCTTACATACAGTTCAGTAAAATTCAGCTTCCTGGGTTTCTTCTCTGCTTCTGTAACGGCTACTGGCTTTTTGAATTGCCTTCCCCTCTCTTCTGTGCCACCCTGCTTTGTGGAAGTCTTCCTGCGCCTAGCCATTATATCTGCTTTCCCTTGTGAGAAGAAGTCCTCTTTCCTGGAGCCTAAGAAGATTCCTGCTTCAGGAGAGGAGGAGTTTGGGTTACTCTATATTGTGGGTTGTTCTTAATACTTAGCCGTGTCCCCGACAACACAACTACCATAATTCTCCTTTCCAGTCCAGGGGTGTTGGACATGGGGAACCCTGGAACCAGAACACATTCAGATTTCTGAGATTATAGTCAAACCAGGCGGTAGGCAGTGGTCACAAGCAGGAGGAAAGAGCTGGGGAGGCCTTGCAGGGTCTGGAGGGAGCACGGTGGGGAGGGGCTGGAGGTGAGCCACCATGGAGAACCGTCACAGACTCCTCGGCCACTGAAGTCGGAGAACGTTGCGCATCCAGCACACGTGGACAGACCGAGGACAGACCTTGAGTTATCCGGGAAAATGTCCGAGGACATTGTTTAGTGTCTGAGTGGTCTACGAAAGCTGCTTATTTCCATAACTTAGAAGAAGAGTTCATCCTGCGTTGACAAGGACAGAGGAAATGGCACGACATGTGCTTGGGTGGCAGTGGCCCCACTTCAAGACCTGTTTGAACTTGGTAGCAAGGCCAGGTTGCTTCCTCAGCCCCCAGAACTGTGTCTTTTCTTTGGGATGGTTCCTCCCGTGGGGCAGGCAGGAGGGGACACCTGCGTGGAGGGCAGCACTCAGGCCCACGTGTCCGGTTTTCCTGGAGATCTCGGGTACTTAGCTGCCAAGTGGCTCAGCTTGCCCTGTTCTCTCTGCCCTGAGCTGCCCGTCACTCTCCCCGACACAAGGCCTTGTCTGGTGTCCCTGATTCTGGTGAGAGGCGACCGCAGGATGGGC
Source organism: Bradypus variegatus (assembly GCA_004027775.1). NCBI lineage: Eukaryota > Metazoa > Chordata > Mammalia > Pilosa > Bradypodidae > Bradypus > Bradypus variegatus. Next base: position 43,032 of record PVKY010000323.1, on the reverse strand, counting down.
AGGTCGTGGGCAGCATGGCACGCTATCTGGGGCAGAGTGGGACAGAGCCCCTTCCCCTTCCTCCCAGGTGCTGGCAGGCATGAACGTCTACCCCTCCGAGTTTGAGAACATCAAGGCGGAGTACAATGTGCGTGGCTACCCCACCATCTGCTATTTTGAGTGAGTCCCCTGCTCCCCTCCCAAGGCCCATTTCCTTCCCGGTGCCATTTGTCTCCCTGGCTGAGCCCTCTTTGTCTCTCCCGGCCTCACAGGAAAGGAAAGTTTCTGTTCCAGTACAACAACTACGCATCCACGGCTGAGGACATCATGGATTGGCTAAAGAAGTAAGTAGGTGTGTGCCCTGGGAGTGTACCCCTAGAATCCGCTGGGCCCCGGAGCCCTTCTGGGGGTGAGGGAGTGAGGAAAGGAGGAGCTCGTTGTGCTGTCTGCACAGCTGCTTCTGGGTCAAGTCCAGCTCAGCGTGGGGACCTGTGAATTTAGGTGGTGAGAATCGTGAGGATTTGCGTCACTTTGGCCTGATTGCTGTGTTGATTTGGGGGTGTTGATTTTAGGGTGAAGTCCATCTCCCCCTCCACTTCCCAGCTGAGCCGCCTGTGCCTGTGAGCTTCTCCTGGAATAGTCAGAAGCTTTTTGAAATCGTCCCAGTTTTCAAATAGAGTTTATATTTTTCCTGCTATCGCTCTGATAGGCAGAGGAGTTTCTCATCCAGGGTGGCAGGTGTAAGAGAGGTTCCACAGCAGGTCTCTCCGAAATTAGAATTCTCAGTTGAACGCTTATTCCAAACACAAAACTGCATTAGGTGCCGTGAGGCTACCAAGAAATACTCTACTGCCTTAGTTTGCAGCATGCTTAACTGCTCACCACACACTCCCTACAGACCCTGCTTTGCTGGATTTGATCCTCATCACAACTTGTGATCCTGTTTTATAACATGAGGAGCCTGAGATTAGTCTTATAAAACCAAACGCTGCCCTCCACCCATTGCCACTCCCTCCCCTGGGGACCCCATCCTCCATTCCCACCCGTCAAAACCTCCCACGCTTTTGCCAGGAGCTCACCTGACATCTCCCAAATCCCGCCTTGTGGTCCTGGCTGAGCTCCCACTGCCCTCACTCTGAGTGTCGTCAGTTTGGCAGTTACCAGTCACTGCCGGGGTGCCCAGTTCTTGAAATAATAACGGCTCACATTGTGGGGTCTTTACGTGGATTCTCATTTAAGCCTCACAACAGCCCTACAAGGAAAGTGTTGTTAGTGTCCTCATTTGACAAGTGAGGTAAATGAGGCACAGTGTGACGAAGCCACTCGCCCAGGGTCAGACAGCTGATCAGTACAAAGCAGGAGTGACCCCGGGCAGCCCTGTGCCCCTCTCCACACAGCTTCCCACTGTAGAGTTTGGCCTCCTTTGGCTTCTGCTGAGTGCCCTGCCTGTCGCCTGTGGCCAGCACGTGTGGCCTGCATGGAGGGTATTTATTGACATCCTTACCTTAGGGATGCAATATACAAACCCCAGGGTCAAAGAATTAGCCTGTCTATGGCCATTGCAAGCATGGTTTTCAGAACGGGAAAGAAGGGCAAATTTTGTGCAAAACACACTGTCAGGCTTCTTAAGGCTGCGAATCTCAGGCTTCTGTTCTCCCCAGTCCTAGAGGTCCAGGATATAAAACACAAGTGATAACGCCATGTTTGCCTCATTTATTCCTCTGAGGCATTTTCACATCTCTGTCCTCATCTATTACCTGAGAAGGCAGCTCCCCATCATCGTGTATTTGTTGTCTTAACTGGAGCCTTCACTTTCCTGGTTCCCATTTCCATTTGATAATAAGCAAGTCCTCTCCTCTCACCAGACATCGCTCGCTCTGCTTTGGGAGAAGGTGTCAACAAATCATAATCTCATTTGTCAGCAGAGCATAAAATCTGTCTGCTTCCTTTCCCTTCTAACCTTTTCTGGTTTCAAAACACCTTCATATCTTTTTGGAAGGATAAGGTTTGATTTTAAAAAGCAGTGTTCAGAGCTGCTTGCCAACCCTGGACAAGGGGTGCCCAGCAATGGAGCTTCTGAGACGAGTTATTCTCTCCCCACTGGCGACTGCCACCCTGTCCTTTCTCCCTGTCCCCTGGTTCACCACCTCGGTCTCTTCTGGCCTGTTCAAACCCCAGGGCTGCCTCCAGATTTCTGCCCCAGGCTGGTCCCTCCTTACCTCCCACCTCTACTCTCCTCACTTTCCTTACCTTGTTAGCCGTCTCCGGTTCATCCTCAGGCTCCAGGGTAGAGGGTTGATGGTCCAAGTCTGGAGAGGGAAGGGGTGGGGGCTCTGGGTCTCCTGGACAGCCCCTCTGCCAGCCAACCAACCACCTGCAGTCCCCCTGTGCGGGGGCAGCTCCTGAAGGTGTGACTGCAGCCCCTTCTGGGGCAGGGGCGGGGCGGGGCGGGACACGACTGCCTCATCTCATGTCCCGGCAAGAGCTAGCAAGGTCACTGCTCTACCAGACGGTTTAAGTGGTTTTAAAAATCTTTTCTTGTTTTAAAAGATATTCAAATAAGATATGTTCACCAGAGGAAAATTTAAAAATATAATTAAACCAAGAGAAACATCCCCCACTCCCCAAAGATAACATATTTTGATAGTTTGGTGAGTTTCCTTCCAGATTTTTCTTCCCTGAATATATCTAACTCCGTGTGTAGTTTTCCCTGTACCAGGTGTTTTCGATCTTTACCAACCACCCCCCCAATCCTGGCGGGTGACAGTGACACCCCCTTTCCCATTCCCCGTATTTCTTCCCTGGGCCTCTCCCTTGGTCCTTAGCGCCCACAACTAGGTGGATGAGGATGAGGGGAATCTGGCAGACCTGATTCTCCGGATGGCTTTCCAAAGCCCTGGAGAGAAGAATCCGGATCCTGCCCTCCAGCAGGTGACTCTGGTGGGCCGGGAGCAGGGCAGGGAGCCCTGGTGTCCCGCACACAGGCTCAGGAGTGAGTGCGTTGATCATGGCCCTGGGGCCTTTGTCTCCCACCCTGGGATGTGCCCTCTTGTGTTCCCCAGGCCACGACAAGGGGAGCAGGCCTGGTTCCTTGTTTTTCTCTGCTGAGTTGAGCGAGGCTGGGAGAGGTAGTGCGTAAGTGGGGATCTATTTTGGCCCAGTCCCCCATTTCTGGCTGCTTCATACCTGTGTATTTTTATACCAATGAGAGGCAAACTGAAAACAAACACAAAGTGTTCTTGACTCCTAATGCTTAAGGTTGTAGTCTCTCCTCTACGGCACACACGTAATCAGCTAATCATCTGATTGGTATGAGCCTCTTGGTCCTGGAGAGCCCGGGAAAACTGCTCCTCCTAAATGGAAGACAGCATAAAAGAAACATCACAGGATTGGGTGGGGATTTCAAAGTCTTCGACTCTCTCCCCAGCAATTTCCCTTTTAATGTTCACATCATCTCTGGAATAGAAGTTGCAAACTGAGTCCAACTTAAATATTCAGGTGATGAGGATCTGACTCATTTTGAGGTTAACCGTTCGTGTTTGAATGACATGAAGGGTGCCTGGGAATATTTGGATAGTACGTTTGTCTTTCTAGGTGCATCTGAGAGGTAGGTAAAGAAAGGACTGTAAATACACCATCTCACGGATGTTTTCAGTCAAGTTGGTTGCTTACACTCCTAGAGCTGGCAAGTGGAGGACATAAGACTCAGATCCGGGTTTCTGTGTGGGTCTCGCTCCATCTCACCTGCTGTAGATGGAATGCACTTGCTTATATCAACCTGAAGTGTGTTTCTCTGGAGCTTCACGTGTTGGTGTTCACAGAGAATAAGTGACACAATCCGAAATATTTGAAGATGGCTATTGTCTCCTCCTCTCCAGATTAAACACTTCCAGTTCCTCTTACTATTTTCTCTCATTCAGTCATTTATTCAAGCATTTATTGAGTGTCTGCTGCATGTCGGGTGCAGGAGGTACAGAGATAAAAGAGAGCCCCAGTTTTCAAGGAGCTCACTCTCTAGGGGAGAGACATACACTAAAAGCCATAACTCAGCAATAAGTGTTTTGGCCTCAGATCTTCACTCAGTCCCTCTGCAGTCCTCTCCAGAAAGCAAACTTCCTGTTGTCTATGGGGTGGGTGAGGGGTGGTCACGTGGCACCTAGAGGGAGGGACAGGATCTGAGGGTCTAAAGCTGGAGCCTTCAGTGAATCCTCCTGTTTTCAGCCCCAGCCACACCCTCCCTCTGGGCATTGGTGCCCCCGTCCTTCGGGGGCACCCTGTCTTTGCTTTGCACAGCACTTCAGGTTTCTGCCTTCTGCTTTGCTAAATTGGTTTTCCAGTGTCTAAAATCATGCTGACCTCGTTTTCCCTCTTCTGTTCTCTTCTCTCCTGTTTTTCTTTTTCTTTTTTAGTTTCCATAGTGTTATTTTAGTGGTTTAGGAAGAACATGTCTTATTCTCCATGTTTAACTAGAAGCTTCTGAGGCTCTTTCATAGCTGCTAAGCCACGGCTACTTCATCCTGTGTTTTTGCTGTGGCTGGCATTTAAAAAATTTATTTTAAATTTTGAATAGATTATTTTCACATAATTCAAACATTTTAAAAAAGATAACAGTATGCATTGAAAAGTCTTACTCTTACCTGTTTCCTCCCCCTCCACCCTCGGAGCAACAACTTTTATTAGTTTCTTATATGTTCTTAAAATATTTTTAATGCAGATACAAGCAATTATAAATAAATATTTTGTGTCCCCCTTTCTTATGCAAAAGTTAGCAAATTATAGTGTTCTGCACATCTCTAGGAATGTACATGGAAGATCTTTCCGTATCAGTGCATGGAGGGCTTCCTTGTTCTTCACAGCTGCACTGCCCTCCGCTGTGTGGATGTACCACAGTGTGCCTAACCCGCCCCCTTCTGGTGGACCCTGGGTTCTTCTCCATTTTTTGCTCCCTCAGACAACCTGCAATGAATACCTGTTCTAGTTTGCCAATGCTGCCAGAATGCAAAACACCAGAAATGGATTGGCTTTTACAAAAGGGGGTTTATTTGGTTACACAGTTACAGTCTGAAGGCCATAAAGTGTCCAAGGTAACACATCAGCAATCGGGTACCTTCACTGGAGGATGGCCAATGTTGTCCAGAAAACCTCTGTTAGCTGGGAAGGCATGTGGCTGGCGTCTGCTCCAGAGTTCTGGTTTCAGAATGGCTTTCTCCCAGGACGTTCCTCTCTAGGCTGCAGTTCCTCAAAAATGTCACTCTTAGTTGCTCTTGGGGTGTTTTTCCTCTCTTGGCTTCTCCAGAGCAAAAGTCTGCTTTCAACAGCCATCTTCAAACTGTCTGCAGCTACTCTCAGCTCCTGTGCATTCTTCAAAGTGTCCCTGTTGGCAGTAGCAAGCTTGCTCCTTCTGTCTGAGCTTATATAGTGCTCCAGTAATTTAATTCACACCCACCCTGAATGGGTGGGCCAACATCTCCATGGAAATTATCCAATCAGAGTCACCACTCACAGTTGTGTGGGGCCCATCTCCATGGAGACACTCAAAGAATTACAATCTAATTAACACTGATAGGTCTGCCCACACAAGATTACATCAAAGATAATGGCGTTTGGGGAGACATAATACATTCAAACTGGCACATTCCACCCCCTGGACCCCAAAATGGCATTATCTTTCCATATACAAAATGTATTCATCCCACAACAATATCACAGAAACTTAAATCATTTCAGTAACAATAGTTAAGGACAAGATTCCCTCAAAATCAATTATAGGTGTGGTCAGTCCTAAGGCATAATTTTCCTTTAGCCACGGATCTGTGAACTTAGAACAAGTTATCTGCTTCCAATATACAAAGGAGGGACATTCATAGGATAAACATTCCCATTGCAATAAGGAGAAAGAGTAAAGAAAACAAGGTTAACAGGACCAAAACAGTTCCTAAAACCCACAGGACAAACTCCATTAGATTTCAAAGTCTGAGAGTCATTTACAGAATGACATTGCATCCTTGGGGCTTGAGAGAGCGGGAGTCTAACCCTTTCTAAGGGCCTTTTTGGCAGCTCTTTCCTTTACAAATACTGGGGTGAGTTCTCCAACATATCCACACATTGGGGAGACCACCTTCTCACCCCCCATCCAAACATCGGGGCAGCACCGGGATTCCCTTCCATCTCCAGGGCACACTCTCAACCCCTTCAGAACAGTGGCGTGGCAGCCGGGCTCTCCTCAGTTCCCTGGGAATGTGCTCCACCCTCTTTGGGACCTGGGATGGCAAAACTTCCAGAGCATCAAGGCGGAATGCTCACACTCAACCTTCAGGGCAAACTCACCCTTTCCATGCATGTGGGCCACTCCACTCTCTGAGCCCAAGGCCTCTTGACTCCAGACCTCAACCTCCATGGCTCTGTCTTTGAAGAAATTTTTCCTTCATTTGTTCCTTGTCTGTCTCCTCCGGTCCAGACCGGCAATGGCTCTGTCTATAACGATCTCACAAAAATTCTGTTGGCTTCACGTGAAGCACACAGGGATCAACGCCGTCAGACAATAAGACTTTCCACAAATCCTTTCTACTGAACTCCTTTTCCAATCTTGGCTTGTACTGAAATGGCAGCTGGGTTCCATGTTTGGCTACATCCTCACGTTGGGCTGTAGCTTCTGGGATTCCACCCCCTGGAAGCCCATCATTTTCCAAGCCATCAGCTTCTGGTTTCTTTGAACCCAAGAGATCAGTTCTAAGTTTATGTCTCTCCACTTGCATTTTACTATAAGCTGCAAGGAGAAGCCAGGGTACATCCTCCACACGTAGTCTGGAGAGCCCCTCACCTAAGTATTCCAGGTTGTCGCTTTCCAATTCTTCCTTCCATCTGACACCAGGACTCAATTTTGCCAAATTCTCTGCCACTTTAAAACAATGATAGCCTTGCTTCCAGTTCCCAACAACACATTAATCATTCTGTGTCCTCCTCAGAAGTATCTTTAGAGTCCATATTTCCACCAACAGTCTCTTCAAAGCAGTTTAGGCCTTTTCTATCAAGCTCCTCACAATTCTTCCAGAATCTTCCCCTTATCCATTTAAAAGGCTGTTCCAACATGTTTGGTATTTGCAAACTCAGCAGCACCAGCACCCCACTCCTGATACCAAAATCTGTTCTAGTTTGCTAATGCTGCCAGAATGCAAAACACCAGAAATGGATTGGCTTTTACAAAAGGGGGTTTATTTGGTTACATAGTTACAGTCTGAAGGCCGTAAAGTGTCCAAGGTAACACATCAGCAATTGGGTACCTTCACTGGAGGATGGCCAGTGGTGTCCGGAAAATCTCTGTTAGCTGGGAAGGCACGTGGCTGGCGTCTGCTCCAGAGTTCTGGTTTCAGAATGGCTTTCTCCCAGGACATTCCTCTCTAGGCTGCAGTTCCTCAAAAATGTCACTCTTAGTTGCTCTTGGGGCATTTTTCCTCTCTTGGCTTCTCTGGAGTAAAAGTTTGCTTTTAATGGCCGTTTTCAAACTGCCTGCAGCTAATCTCAGCTCCTGTGCATTCTTCAAAGTGTCCTCTTGGCTATAGCAAGCTTGCTCTTTCTGTTTGAGCTTATATAGTGCTCCAGTAATTTAATTCACACCCACCCTGAACGGGTGGGCCAACACCTCCATGGAAAGTATCCAATCAGAACCATCACCCACAGTTGGGTGGGGCACATCTCCATGGCAACACTCAAAGAATTACAATCTAATTAACACTGATAGGTCTGCCCACACAAGATTACTCAAAGATAATGGTGTTTGGGGGACATAATACATTCAAACTGGCACAATAACTTTGAGTATATATCATCTTGTATGTGTGCAGGTGTTTTGTAAAGATTAACTTCCTGGAGTGGAGTGAGTTAATTGGGTGTAGGAGGTTGGTGTTTTCAGCCCAAGTGCAGAAAACCAGATTTCATGGTGCTGATGTGGGACCATTGTCTGGCCAGTGGGCTCATTCTGAAGCTTGACTTTGCACCCCAGCGAGCCCCTTCTAACTGACAAGCAAGGATGAGAGGGGTTTGCCCTCTCCGTGCAACTGTTCATGTGGCCTCATAGCAAGTTCATGGAGAGCCCAAGCCAAGGCTGGGGCTGCCAGTGGGGCCCAGCCACGGAGAGGGTTTCCAAAGGAGACCCCCCACCCAGGCTTCTATAAAAGAGGGGTGGGGTGACAGGTCCATTGTGCTGGCCCTTGTTCCCTCCCATGCTGGAGCCTTTACATTTTTCCTACTGTAGGCTCTCAAAGGCAGGAAAGAATAGTTGTCTTTTTCACATTTGTCACCCTAGAGGGTTTTTCAAAGCAGCAATTAAGGTGCTCTGGCTATGGTGTCTGTGGCAGCAAAGCAGCAGGGAGCGTCTGTCGGCGGCCATCTTAGTTTGAGCTTTGGAGCCCGAGAGGGCACCCGCAAGCCTTTCCTCACCATACTGGTGAGGTGGAGATGAGTACACAATTATCGCTCATGGAAACAGGCTCAAGAGAGGTCTGCTGGGTCGCCCAAGGCTTTGCAACTAGCAGATGCTAGCACTGGGTTGGGGACTAACTTCCAAGCCAGGCAGTTAAACATAAGTTTGTTCTTGTCTCTAGGAAGGATTCGTGACCTACCACAGATGCTGGCATAGTTAGGGTACCCCAGCCTTGCTTCACTCAGCCCCTGTATTGCTCATCATGACCCGGGTTTCGTGCTGGGTAAAGGCCCCTGCACCACTTGTGCAGCCACCCTCCCTCTCATGGCTCTACTCCGTCTCCTGCCTGGACCTGGTCTTCCTCAGACACCTGGCCTCCCTTTTCCCTCCTTGCCCCCATGCCCACCCCCAGCCCTCCCCTGTCCCACTGGGCGATGCAAAACACACCAGTGAGCTTTTCCAAAGGTCATTCCTTGCTGTTGCTATTTATTCTTGCCAATCTGCTGAAAGTTTGAAATAGCACGAGAAAGCTAACAAACCCCCAAATTCCCAGGAGGAAGTGAGATTTCTTGAGCTGCCTGGAGAGCTGCAGCTGAAAGCCTGCTGTTTGCAATAAGGTAGCAGTTAAACCTGTGCCTGGGGTTTTGAGGAGAGGGTGGAGGTGAGCAGGGCCAGGCTGCTCTCCCCCCCAGCCCCTCCACAGGGGCTAGTTTCTGGTGAGGTGAAGGCAGAGCCCCCGGAGCTGGGGGGGCTTCCATCCAGGGGGCTGGATTTTGTAAGGGTTGCTCTTGCCCAGGGGCTCCCTCTCAGCGCTGCCTGTTTTTGGTCTTCCAGCCCACAGCCGCCACAGCCCCAGGTCCCTGAGACCCCCTGGGCAGATGAGGGTGGCTTCGTTTATCACCTGACCGACGAAGACTTTGACCAGTTTGTGAAGGAACACTCCTCTGTCCTCGTCATGTTCCACGCCCCATGTGAGTGGAACTCTGTTCCTCCCCCCACACATCTTCCCTCTTCCGGAGTAGGGTGGGCACCCCAAGCCCTCCTGCCCCCAGTGCCCCTCTGTGCTAAGCCCTGAGATGCAGCAGTGAGGGTGACAGGCCATGTCCCCACCCTCACAGTGCACGTGGCATCACCGTCTACTGCACAGAAGTCCTGGTTAGGCCACCCCTGTCCCTCTGAGCCCCATGAGGCTGCCCCACCTAGCTGGTCTGAGCCGCCTTCCTCCAAGAACTGGAGGAAGTAGGACAGGAAGGGAGGGCCCTTAGGTGTGGCCTCAGATGGCAGTCGCCTCCATCTTACGAATGGGGAAACTGAGACCCCACGAGGCCTTGTCTCTTGCCCAGCAGCTGAGAGGGCACAGCGGGGCTGGGGCTGGAGCCTCCGGTCTCCCAGCTCCAGAACACCTTCTCTCTGCTTCACCCTGACTCGCCACAGTGAATCAAGGACATCTGCCAGAAAATGTGTTTGCAGTGACGGCTGAAAGACCTGCAGCTGAGGATTTTTCTGGGCAGTGTCCTCACCATTCCCATGGAGGATAGAAAATCGACTGTAGTTGGTTTCCAAGAGTGAGAAGGCTGCTCCTAGAGGGGAAGCGGGTGAGGTCCGGGCCTGGGGGAGAGCTGGGGGATGACAGCCTGGAGCAGAGCCCCTGCAAGCATCTCCTGGGGAAAGGCCACCACATCCCCATGGGTGAAGAGGCGGGTCCTCAGCACAGCCTGGATGGGATGGGAACAGGGGGCTCCTCTCTCTCCCCTGCTTCCTTCTCATAGAACCTCTGCCAACTCTTTGGCCCACTGATGGTGGGTAAGAGGTTGTACAGCAGAAAAACTGCAAGAAGCAGCTCCTTTATGGACCATTGTCATAATCGCAACACCACAGTGCCTGAGGCTCGTTAGTCTAGGCCATACCGACATACTCAGTGAAGAAATGCTTCATGAATCCTCCCAGTGATAAGGTCCTCATGCCCAGCAGTGGTGTATCACCCCACGCTTACACAGTGGCTTGCCCGAGGGTGATGTTTCATCTTACCCCAGTGCTGCAGAGTATTGTTAGCCCCATTTGCAGATAAGGGAACTGTCCCGCAGAGAAGTGACACAGTCTGTTTGCTGCTCTGTGAGTCCCGTGTTGCCAGCCCAGTTGTTTTCAGAGGTCAGTGATCTCGAGGATCTGGGCAGAGCAAAGTCAGGCTTGGCCCCTGTCCCCTGCCTGCTCTCCCTTCCCTGCAGTACCCCCTGCATTTGGCCATTCCTGAATTGGTTGTCTGCACCCCCTCAGCATCCCCCAGGGTCAGCCCAGTTAGCACAGCACTGCAGCCGGCTCCCTTAACTAAAATAGGCCCTCCTAGCTAGTCTCAGAGTTGCTGATGGAAGCAGGTCTCGAAGGAAGTTATTTTGCTGAATCCAGAGCTGAACTCATCCTGCCTGCTTCTCTTTCCCAGCAGGAAAGACAGATATGGCTGGTTCTTGTTCCTCACTGGGGAAGCAGGTTCACCCTCCCACCCCAGCCCCACCCCATCTCCACCCTCCCACCCCAGCCCCACCCCATCTCCACCCCATGTCCTTCCAGTCTGAGTCAAGCGAGCTCGGCCAGCTCCTGGAAGGGCACAGAGTGGTTTGAACAGTGGTTTATGTTTTACGTATCACAGTATAAAGAGTGTGTGTATATGTGTCCCCTTGGATGAATCCCATACGTTTTCCAAAAATGATATATGCCAGGTAGATTAGAATTGTTCAATAATTGCTTATTAAGCCCCTTCTTTTTAAGAACCCTGGTTACAAAATAGAAATATTTTTTTGGCCCATGTTCTTTTTTGCAGTCTTAGGTTACAAGCAACCCATTATAGCAGCTGATGCTTGCAGGGCGTGGGGGTCAGGAGCTGGCTTCAGGGTCCTTCCCATCCCCTCCCCCTTGTAATACATCCTTTTCCCTCCCTGAACCTGAAAGCTATCACTCATCTTCAGCGCCTCCCCCCGCCCCCCATCACCTTTCAAGCATAGAGGAACAGCGGCTTAATGAACTGCAGAATGAACAGATGAAGTTGCTCCAGGGCTTAATTAGAGAATGACATCTAGAAATTAGATGGCAGCCTTTGTTTTCCCCGTTAATCATTGCTAACCAATATTAGTGAACCCCACCTTGCTGTGTGTAGCGCCCCATTGAGGGGTGTCTGATTTCAGACATTGCAACGGGACACGTCTGAGCTTCTCCTAGTGTGTACCTGCCTGTTAGGGATGCTGCTTTCTCTGACGAGGTGTCCCCACCCCTGCCCCGGCCATGTGTGACTCTGCGTGTGTATGTGGGTTTATTTCTACCTGACTGGCAGAGTGAGAGGGACAGGGCAAAAGCAGGAGGTTAAGCTTCCTGATGAACTGCCGGTTACAGTTCCTGTCAGACGGGAATGGCTCTGCCTTAAATTATCTCTTTACACACTCTTTCTCCTTTATGCAGGAGCATGGTCTCTAGCCTGGGAGGGGTGGAACACACATGGTTTAACAGGAGTTTGGAGCCCACACTGGTGAGCTGAGAGCAGTCAGAGAGCCCTTAGCTGCTTAGCTTTGTACCTCATACCAGAGTGCTCCAGAAATGTGGTCAGGAAACCTTTTGTGCACTGTTTGAGGGACCCCAGAGGAAAGGGCAGGTGTCATGAGGCCAGAGACTGGCAGGGCTGTCCCAGGTTCCCAAAGGCAGAAAAGGTGCATCGTGGAAATCATAGCATTATAGGTGCATCCAGGCCAAACAAGGAACAGGTTTTGAAACAGATCATTTTGGAAGCTTAGAGTGATAAGCTGAGGCCTGTCAAGATAGTAAAACATAGATTCTACTAAGAAGTATTGCCGGATGAGCTTGGTTTACTTCTTAGGATTGGATGACCAGATTGATGAATTAGCATGTCTTTCTTTTATGAAGACACTTGACAAAGTGAGTTGATGTTTTCCTGGCTGCAATGGGGGGAACTGGATGGGAGGAATCCACCCTGGGGGAAAGCATCCGCTGGTGCTTGTGGCTCTGAATCTGGCCTGGTTCTCTTTAGAGGGTGTGTGTTTGTTTTTGAAGCTATAAATCCAAGTGTCATAGTTGGAAAAAGGATAGCTAACTAAAATACCATGTGGGCTTGCATTAAGATTTAAAAAGATCCCAACAAATTGAAATAGTGGGGTGCAAATTGAGTGGGGCTCAATTAATTTTTTTGTTTTTTACTTTTTGCTAATTATAAAAGTAATACATGCACATTTTATAAAAGAATAATATGAAAGCAGAGAGAAGAAAATTAATATTATTCATGATCCTGACTCCCAGAGAGAATGAGGTATTTCTTTCTGTGTTATTTCCATATGCCTAATAACATGCTCTGCCAGTATTTCTTTCCTGGTCCCATAAGGATCTTTGGCTTCCCCCAAATCTGTGCCTGCCTGAGGTGGGTGTCCCTTGGTTTTCTAGCTGTAGCTTTTACAAGGTGGTGCAGAGCTGCGTGCCTGGGGTTGCAGTGGAGGGCAGACGTGCCCCGGGTTGGTGGCCATGTGTCATCACACAGCTGGGGAGTAACAGACCCTGAGGCCACCACTGGCTTCTGCTGCTTCACCCTCTTTCCTAGCGCTGTTGCCACTTCACTCCTACCTCGGACTCTCCCATCGCTTCATTGTCTTCCTTCCCTCTCCCTCCCAGCCAGAGTCCATTAGGAGCCCCACGTAGAAGCCAAGGTGGTCTTTCACTGGCTTCTGCATCTGCTTCGACATGAACTGGGCGCCAGGCCCTCCGCACACCCCTGCCCCAGGGCACACCCTGAGGGCAGGAGAGGGCTGAGGCTCACAGCTAGGTCTGACCCAGAGTCCGGCCCTCCAGGAGCTGGGTTGGGCCTCCCAGAGAGGACGGCCTGGGTGGGCAAAGGACTTGGATAGGAGTGTGCTCGTGGTGTGGTGCAGTGTAGTGCAGAGAGCCCGGGCCCGCTGGCCCTCAGGGCAGCCTCTCTCCTGCCCAGAGCTTCCCGTTTGTCCGTGCCGCTTTGAGCGGTGGCCATCTGGCCCTCAGTGTGGGGGCAGGTCTTGGATCAGTGGCTGCAGCACCCGGCCCTGTTCTCCAACCCTGCAGAGGAGTCACCAGGACCCTGGCTGCTGCTGGGCCCTAGGACCTTTTTCTGCAGCGTTCTGTATGAAAAAAGTCAGACTGTACATTTCACTCATCTTCTCTTTTTCTGCTGCAATAACATCAACCTGCCCTCCTCCCTCTCCACATAACTGCATCCGACAGGGGAAGGACCCAATATGTATTACCACCTCAGTAAGCATCACTTCTCTGAGGGACAGCTTGTCTCACTGATACAGCTGTTTCCCTACTGGGTCCTTCTCCACCCATGCAGGCACTGAGAGCAGGGTGGGAGCCTGGAGAGAGGCCTGCTGGGAAACCCATGCAACCCCTGCTCTCCCCACCAGTGCTGTCGGGGGTCCCAGGAGCCCCTGTGCTCTGCCCTCGCAGACCCCCACACTATTCCAAGGCCTGGGAAGAAATGGTTTCTTTGCCACAACTCGCCTCCAGACAGGCTGCGGGGCCCATCCTTTCTTCCAGAAACAGAGTTGTCTTTCTGGATTCTGGGGCAGGTCCCTGTCAGACTAGATTTTCTGCATTGGTCTTTTTTTTTTTTTAAAGGTTTTAACTTTATTTTTGTCTTATTTTCAAAGTAATATATGATCTTTGTAGAAATCTAGAAGGTACAGAGAAATATAAATGATCCATAAAGAAACTACCTGTAAGCTATAAAAAATAAGGCATACTCTCAAACTCGCAAGTGTCATAGTTGGAGAAAGGATAGCTAACTAAAATATCATGTGAACTACATTAAGATTTAAAAAGATCCCAACAAATTGAAATAGCGGGCAACAACCACTTTTCAGTTTTTGGCATTATTCTTGCTAACCTGGTTTTCTTTAATTTTTCCTCTTATTTTTAAATTTTGTTTTTGAATTAACATACAGTATAAGTGACTATTTTTGGACATGTGTAGATTCGTGTAACTATCATGTCATAAAACTCCTCTGTGCGAGCTCTTATTTTTTTTTATTGCACAAATAATTTAAGAATACTATTAGCAATATTCTTGTTTATTGACATTGAAAGGTTCAAGAAATACATAAGGATATAGAGCAAAGAGAGGGCATCTTCCCGCTCTACACCTGTTCCCCTTCCCAGTGTTAACCACTGCAGACAGCTAAGTGTATCTTCTCTTTGCATCTACCTAAATAACAGGTTTCTTGTTTGTTTGTTTGTTCACATAAATGGGATCATTTCCTGTCCATTTTTCTGTGACTTGCTTTTTTCTACTTACCAGTAGGTCTTAAAGATGTTTTCAGTTAAATGTAGGCTTTGGCATAAAAATCTACCTCAATTTTTTTTTAACGATGAGTAGAATTTTATAATTTAGTTATGTCATAAATTTCAAACCTTAGGTGATAGATATTTGTTTCCAGTTTTTCACTATTCAAGCAATGCAGTGAGAGTTTGTAAACGTACCTATCTGGAAACATGTCTGAATACCTATGATTAACTCCTGAAAGTGAAGTTGCTGGGCTGTGGAGTAGGTGTGCTTGCACTTTGATAAGACACTGCCAAATTGCACTCCAGAAAGGCTATATGAGGACAGTCTGACACTCAGCCGTGTGTAACAGAGCCTGCATCCTAGCCACCCATGGATGTTGTCAGCCTTTTACTTTTCTGCAACACTGGGCAAAGGGGTCACTTGTCTGCAACTCCCAGTATTCTAGTGAAACTGAACATCTTTTCGTGTGATAATCAGCCTTTGGATTTCTTCTATGAATCATCTATTCATATCCTTTGCCCATTTTTCTACCATGTTGTTTTTCTTTTTCTCCTTGACCTAGAACTTTATACCTTAGGGATATTAATCTTTATCTGTTTTCAATGTTCCAATGTTCTCTCCTATTCTGTGCTTGCTTTAACTGTGTTCACAGTGCCTTTTGTTGTACAAAAGCTTTATATATTTTTTTTTGTAGTCAAATAAAAACTATAATATTTGCGGAACACTTAGTTGTTTCTGGCATTGTTCTAAGATCTTTCCATGTATTAACTCATTTAATCTTCCCACAAATCCTGTGAAGTAGATATCATGATTATCCCCATTTTACAGATAAGGAAAGGGAAGCACCAAGAGGTCAAGAAACACTAAAGGTCACATAGCCAAAAAAGTGCAGCCAGGACTAAAACTCAGGCCGTTCCGTCCTAGAGCCGCACCCTAACTGCTGGGCCACCTGGAAGTCTGCCTTTTCCCCTTCTGACTCCTGGGATTCATGGGTTGCTGAGGATACCCCACCCTGGGTATAAAAATGGTGCCCTATATTTTCTTACAATATTTTGGTTTCTTCATTTAGTTCTTTTGTTCACTTGGATTTTTCATTTGTCTGTTGTGCTGGGTGGGAGGAAGAGATTTAATTTTATTTCTTCAAGTCTTTTTTTTCCATGTTTTCCCTTTACATTTTTCCCTTAACATCTTGTATTTTCTTATGTTATTAAAAATGCTTCATAAATGCTTTTTGTGGCCACATAATATACCATTGTATGGTGACACCATAAATTACTTTATCAGCCCCATAATGTTGAAGGTTTGAGTTGTTTGCCATATTTCTCCATTATAAATCATGCTGCAGAGAACATTTTTATGCATAAATATTTGCCCACATATCATGGTTATTTCCTCAGGACAGAAGCCTGGAAGTAAAATTTCAAAAGCTTGTTACTCACATTTTATACTAACATAAAAGAAAAAAGTCTCTTTTTGTGCAAGAAGAAGGCTGTGAGGTGGATAGAGGCATCCCTTGGTGTATGAGTTTGGCCCAGTGTCTGTGTACCAGCTTTGGTGTGAATGCAGCCCGAAAACAAATATTAAAACATCAGTGTTTATGCTGGCAATGGCAGGAGCCCCAGCCTCCCTCGCGAGCCCCACGCCAAGTCCCAGGCAAGGCAGCAGGGATGTGGAGAGGAAAACCAGGCTCATCTGGGCTGCCAGGCACTGTCCCACCCAGCTGCCAGTGAGCTTTACAAGTTAATCTTGTCCCCTGGAAAATTCTGGTTCCAGGATCCAGGACATCCCCCACAGCTCCCCCACAGCTGGTCTATAATAGAATCCTAAGTGCAATTGAATTTAATGGAATCCGGAGGAATCTGAGGGCTTCGGGTTGATGGGAGGCCAACATTCCCCCAGCCAGAGAAGAGTGTGATGGGGGTGGAGGGGGGGTGATGTTTAGGCTCTCTGCTGGGTCATGAAGATGAGCGTAAATGCACTTACACAGACTACAAAACCCCAATGAGGAGGTTTGGCAGTGAAACTTAACGGGCTATCAGATCACAATCAGGACGCTAAAACACAGTGGGCTGGAGTCCTGCGCCTGCATATAACCTTCCTCCCTGACTGTCCTGCAGCCTGTGTGGTCAGGGACATCCTGCAGGCCAGCCCAGGGTGGTGGGGCTCCCACCATCACCCAGAGGAAGTGGGTTCCAGGGAGGCAGACGTTTTCTCAGCCAGACCTTTCTCCTCCTCTGGGGGTGACCTGTCTGCCCATCATAAACTCTGTTTGCAGAAGCTTATTGCTCATTCCTAGAGTCTTGTTCCAAGGGCAGCAGGAACTGATGCTAGAATTGAAAACCTTAATACTATCAAGAGAACCTGACTCTAAGGTGCACATGGGAAACTTGAGAACCAGAGGAATGGAGGTGTTGGGGATTCCTGAAGATGATTTGCAAAGTAGTGGGGAGGGCCGCCCACGCACTGCGACGGCTTGGCTGCCAATTAAGCTAACTAGAGGTGCAAAGTCAGATTAGCAACTATTTGTGTGCAAGGCGTGATCCTCATCCATAAGAATGTGGTCCAGTTAAACCTTGTGGGCACAGGCATTAGCCTGAACAGTACAGCCACGAGGTTAATTCAGAAAGCATGTGGGGCACTGACCTGGGTACCAGGGATATGGCGATGAACAAGACAGACAACTAAGGTCCTGCCCATGTGGAGCTTACAGTCCACTTGTGGGAACAGACCGGGAACAAGTAAAACAAATTACTTCAACTATTTTGAGTCAAGAAAATAAAACAGGGTATTGGAAGAGAGCCGGATGGAGTAGGGCCCCTCTAGGACACCTGGTCAGGGAAGGTCTCTGTATAAGTGAAATTTGAGCTAAAGCCTGAATGATATGAAGATGTGGGGGGAGGGGATGTTCCAGGCAGAGGGAATAGCATGCTCAAGGGCCCTGGGGTAAAAATGAGCTTGGTGTGATAGGAGAACAGAAAGAGGGCAGTTGCTGCAGGGTAGAGGAGAGGAAGGGTAGTGATCTGGGTTGTCAGAAAGGGTGGGTTTGTGACCCTGGTATGGAGCTGGGACTTGAATTTACCTCTGATGGAAGCCATTAGGAAGTTTTAAGCAAGGGAATTTGATCTGATTTATGTTCTGCAAAGATTACCCTCACTGCTCCTAAATATCAGAGGACAGCAGTATAAAAGTCACAAGGCAGTACAAAATTAAAATGCCGTAGAAATATATGAATAAGAAGTATTTTGTGATTAGAAGAGAAATAAGCATCCAGCAAACCGGAAACACTCAAAGCAGGGACTGGAACCTGGGTGGGATTGATGGTTTGGCCAGGGATGGGCATCCCACTTAGAGAGGCCTTGTGAACTGGGGCAGCGAGGCTGTGATTAAGAGGGGGTGGGTGTTGGTGGACAGACAACTTCAGGGAAAAGGTGGGTTCATGTGGACGTAGTGCCAGGACAGAAGACCCACGTCCTGATCCCATCTCTTCATTAAGTGTGGCCTTGGCATCCTGCGTTTGTCACTTGGCTCTGTCAAATAGACCTAATGAGCTCTGCCTTGCCTGTCTTGTGGGAATGCTGAGAGAAAGTGTGTAAAAGCCCAGTGCAAATAACAAGCATTGTTCTTATCGAAGAGAGTCCTGGAGGATGAGGCTGGAAGTACAGGAGAGAGCGCCATTAGTGCAAGCTAAAGAATCTGGGCGTTTTCCTGGCTTCTGTTCCAGCCACCCCTTCCGTGTCCACCACGGACATCGTGGGCGGATCATGGCTCTTCCCAAGGAGCCAATTCTCAATCTCAGAATCCATCTCTAACCCAACTGAACACTGATAGAAGCTGGCAGGTGAAATGGAAACCCATTTGCCATCCCAGCAGGGCAGTGGCATCAAAGCACTAGAGCCTGAAAAATCAAGGTTCAGGAAGACCTCTGGCAATGCAAGGTGAATTCTTTCATCTTCAGTAGTTTGCCTTATTGACAGGGACGTTTTGAAAAGAAACAGCAGTTTTCCACAAATGGCAATGGCCGGCTTTTCTGTCTTCCCTCCACCATCCCCACTCCAATCCCACTGTCCACCCTGCCCTTAGGCCCTGTTGGGAGCTGGCCCTACAGCACCTTTCAAACCATGTTATGGGGAGAGGACGGTCAAGGAAGCATCGCCTTCCTGCCCCTGCTGCCTTCCACTGAAGCCTGGGGTCCTCTGAGGCTCCCCTAGGTGTCCCCCATTGATTGCCGCTGGGCTGAATGGGTTTGTCTCTGGCAGTGGGTAGAAGAGGGCTTTCGGGGGCAGTTACTTCCTCCTCTCTGGGCCAGGCTGAACTCTTGGGTGATGGGCCCACCACTGGCAGGAGTGCCTCAGAGCCTCCTTTTCTTGAAGTCT
Organism: Bradypus variegatus; assembly: GCA_004027775.1. NCBI lineage: Eukaryota > Metazoa > Chordata > Mammalia > Pilosa > Bradypodidae > Bradypus > Bradypus variegatus. The sequence continues at coordinate 23,954 of PVKY010000323.1, read as the reverse complement.
CTTCATGCAGGGTGGGCCTCCTCACGCCACCCCAGTCAGGGCAGTCAGCCTGGCAGCATGTGAATTACTAAGAAGTCTGTAGAACCTGCCCCAGAATAATTCCATTTACTCCCGACAAGTGGATTGGGGAAGGTTATCTGAGCTGGAGCCCTGTGAGGGGACAACTCGCCTTCTTCGTCTGCCCCCACCACCACGGGAAGGTGACTGACTTGGGGGCAGGTCTTCTCCTCTGCTTGGCCTCTTCACTGGGGTCTGGGGTCTGTGAACCATTTCAGGGGACCTAGGATCTCTCTGAAGTTATGTCTAAAATCTGGGGCATATGTGCATCAGTGCTGCAGAAGGAGAGGAAAAGCTTTCATTAAATCCTCAGGGGTGTCAGTGACCCCGAAAAGGTCCAAATCCTGCCCTGAGCTGTCACAGAGCGGCTCTCTCTTGTCCACTCAGGGAACTCTCCTCCATCCTGTTCTTGCGGCCATGGCAGCCTCTGCTAAGAGCTGGGCTGGGTCGCAGGCTGCAGGTTTTTCACAAGTGATGGTTCAGTGGAGTAGAAGCAGCACCCGCGCTCCATGCACTTGGCACATTCTGTTAAGTAGGCTTTTGTGGTCACGCCTGGGAATTTGTATATAATCTGTGTATAAAATTGTTTCTGTGGGGAAAATACATTTTCAGTTTCAAACAACCAACACACCAAAACAAAACAAAACACCCTTTTGTATCCTGATTGTTTAGAAAATGACGGACAGTTTGTGATGGGGCTAGGTGTCCATTTCTGGAAAATACTGTCCTTGTGTTTCACAGTAATGATGACGTTGATCTCCCTGCGGTTCATGGGGGGTCCCTGAGTGGGCTGTAGTCAGAACACAGGCTCCCTGAAGTCGGATGTAATGCTGGGTGCAGTTTTCTGGAAGGCAGGTTTACCACTTTGATCACGATCTCAAAGCTGTCTGGCTGCAGGGAGGGTTAAGGACACCTGCTGCCGGGAGTGGGGCTGTGCAGAGCCAGGCTGCCCCTTCCCGGCCTGGGCAGCGGCCTCATGCGGTTCCAGAGAAGCCTTCCGGAACACCTCCTGGGGGCTGCCCTCCTCAGTCCTCAGTGGCAAATTCCACACTGCTGAGGGGTCCCCGGGACGGCCCTCGTGCCCCGCGGCTGCCCTCACCCTCCTCTCTGCCCCCTCCTTCCCTCTCTCTTAGGAACTTGACCTCCATGTGTCCTTCCGCTTGCCTCCTCCAGGAAGTCTTCCCAAACCTCTGGTCACCCTGGTTGTTTTCTACTAATTACATAATTAGGTCTGTTCTTTTCATTGCTGACCAATGAATATTTATTGTGTATCTATGAAATGGCAATCCTTTTGCCCTCTGGAAGGCACAAGATAAAAGAAATCCCAGTCCTGCCCTGAAGGAGTTCACAGTCTGGTACTCGGAGCGCAGGGAGGAGCCCTGGCTCCCCGGGGGGTACTGCCCCTGGTTCATCTCTCAGAGGCACTGGGTGTGCACCGTACTCTCCCCGGACCGCAGGCCATGGGTCTCCCTCTTGAGGCTGGAAGAGCTCAGGGACTGGTTCCTGTTCTCCCCTTTCTTTTGCATCGTAAGCCAGCAGGAACAGGGTGCTGCAGCCTGCCAGGTGGGTTTTTCTAGGAGCCTATGTGCTCTGCAGTTTCTCCTCTTCCTGCCCGTTTGGCATTGTGGAGCCTCTGAGTTAGGATTGGAGACACCCCTCTTCCTTGGGTCTTTTTTGAAAAACCATCATTTTGGTTGTGCAGCTAAGAATGTAGCTGCTCCCTGGGCTGAATGCATGACTCCCTCTGAGTGCTCTGTGCGGAGGGACCTGACAGCACTGGCCTGAAGCTCTCCATCAGCTGGATTCCTGGTGGTTGTACATTTGACAATTTCTGTTATCAGTAAGTGGGAGGGTAGCAGCTGTAGGGTCTCTTGATCCTGAGTGGAATGGGTGAGGATGGACTGAGGGAGCCAGAAACAGGCAAGGAGCGGAATAGAGAGATTAAGAACGAGATATCATCTTGTGTTGGTGCCACCTGGAGCTGAGCTCTGCAGGAATGACCTCGGAGGAGACAGAAACTTCAGCCCAGCCAGGAGCTCGGTTGGAGGCATGAAAGTCATTTTTGTGGCTCAGATGACTGCTGGCGTGTGGGAGGTCTCTGATAACACTCGTGTGTGACTGTCTTCCTTTCTTTCTTTTTTCTAACAATCAGTAGTAGAATTGAGGTGTTCTCAGACATGCAGGGAAAACTCTCCTCCCACAAAGCATCGCAGTCTCCCAAGAAGGCTGAATCACATCTCTGTCATCCACTTAGACAGGTTCATCTTTAGAGGCAGCTCCCACCTGAGCTATTCTGGACCTTCTCACTTCACAGCCCCTAAAGCATCAGAAGACCAAGTATTCTTATTAAAATGAAAACAGGGTACAAATCCCTTTAGGTCATCTATACACAGTGCTTTTTTTCTTTTGTAATATACCAAATTTTATTATTTGTGATATCTTATTGCATTCATGTGGTTGTAGGAAAAGGGCAAATGGGTGTTTATCCAAAGGAAGTGTCATTAGTTTGGAAATGACAACTCAGATCTTGTGTCTATTATATCATACTCCCAACCATGTGGGAACAATTAGAACTTAGTTTTTCCCCATGCTTTTGCTTCTGTAGATTCTTTTCCCCAATCCAAGGCCACAGACTCCCTTCTGTCTCAGAGAAGGTGGTGATGGTGACAGTAGGACAGTGGTATGGTGCTGAGAAGCACGTGCTGCCCAAGGCCGAGGCCTCTAGCCAGATTGTTAAGGTTTCATCCCAGCTCTCTGACTTGTAGCTCTTATGTAGCCTTGGGCAAGTCAGCTACACTCATTGTGCCTCAGTTTTCTCATCTGTAAAATGGGAATAGTGTCAGCTCCCCCCTTGTAGGGCCGTTGTGAGGACACTGTCCTAGAACAAGCCCGTATTGCTTATGTACATTAATTCATTTTTGCCTCTTGCCCCCACCCCCACCCTCCCAGCAGATTAGGCAAAAGATTTTTTCCTCGGACCTAGTGCTCATTCTTTTCTCCCGGGTATCCCTGCTATCTGAGAACAGGGCCAACCTGTTTTACAGAGGGGGCAGCAGGGGAACATGACCAGAGCCCCCATGCCATGGGAACAGTTTCTCTTGATTTTTCCCCACAGGGTGTGGACACTGTAAAAAAATGAAGCCGGAATTTGAGAGTGCCGCAGAAGTCCTCCATGGAGAAGTGGACGTAAGTTTCTTTTCTTCACTCAATCCACACACACACCAACCACCCCACTCCCCCATTCTCTTTTAAATAATCAATAACAGGTGGAATTATTAAAATAACTTTGCATGCAAGCCCTGCAGTGGCTGTCCCAGTCCCTGGGGGTCTGCTGTGCTTCCATGTCCCCGAGCAGACACATCATGGTCAGACGGGTGCAGCCCCTACCAGAGATGGGGAGGGGCAGAAAGACCACGGGGCTGTGTTCTCAGACCTGGCCAGGGGCTAAGCCTCTGCCTGGTTGTGGCTCTGGGGTTAGGCCCCAAGAAGCTCACTCTTTTCTCTGGGCCCTGGTTACTGGGACAAGCCTCAGTGTACACCCAGTGGCCGGTGGGGCTGATTTAAAGGCCTCATCTCAGCCTGTAAATGAGGAATGGTGGGTATGCCAGCATTCCTTCTTCTCTGGCATACGTGGGCCCCAGGGCCAGTCACCCTCAGTTGAGACCCAGCAGGTCCAGGGCAGGTTTGGGGGTGGCGTCTGGGTGCCTCCATTCTGCCAGCACTGTGTCTGAGGCTGTGATGCATGGTTGGCCTTTTCCCAGAGCTCTGGTGTCCTTGCAGCTGTCGATGCCACTGTCAACAAGGCCCTGGCAGAGAGATTCCACATCTCCGAGTTTCCCACACTGAAGTATTTTAAGAACGGAGAGAAATATGCAGTGCCTGTGCTCAGAACAAAGAAGAAGGTTATTGAGTGGATGCAAAAGTAAGTTTTACAATCTTGACAGCACTCCTTGAGTCCTGGCTGTCAGCCAGTGATGACTACCCGGAGGAGATGCAGTAAACCTCATGGTCCTGTCCTTGGCCCAGGGCCCACAGGAGCCAAGACGGATGTGATATTGCAGATCCTAAGGCCATCTCTGGTGTGCAGATGTGTCCTCATCCATCAGGTCACAATAGCCTTTCTGGATGGAGTTTCATAAACTTAAGTAAGCCATGTGTGCCTTTTTTCCAGAAGATGATGCGTTTTCCTACTCCCCTTAGCCCCAGGTTTATCATTTGCATTTCATTCCTTCCCCTTGGAACAAATGCAGGAAAGACCACTCTTCATGCCTAGGACTAGACTCACTTGGCCTCAGGCTTGCCAGTGGTGTTCAGCAGTGTCCACAGTGAAGGCTGCTGTGGTTTGGAGCTAAGAATAAGGATTTCAAAAGCCCTCTCAGCCTGAAAGTCAGAGAACCTTAGTAGCCACATGATTGTTGGGCCACAGAACCCCTGCTCACTCAAGGACTTTGGAACTGGTGTTCTCAGCAAGGAAGGAGAGAAGTTGGTAACTGGGCCCATCACACAGATGTCCTGAAAGATGGAGGAAGCCTAGGCCATGTTTGAGTAGCAAAAGTTATTGGGACACAGTTGAACAGCCTTTTTCCTGCCTGCCCTTCCCCAACAGCCCCCCACCCCACCCCATGTACACAGATGTGCGTGCACACTCACACATAACTTGAATATTCAAAAATATTTCCTCATTTCAGCATTGGGTAGAATATAAAGTTAAAGACATATTCCAGCCTTTGCATAGGGCCCTGGCATGTGAGCTAACAATATCATCTGAGAGCCAAAACAAAGCAACACAAGACTCATGCCAAACAGGGGCTCCTAGATTGAGTTACTTTGTTAGGACATTGGTCCTCAAACTTGGATGTACAAAGGCATCACCTGGTAGGAGATGCTCATATGAAGTGCAGATCCCAGGGCTCCCATCCCTGAAGTTTTGATTCAGGGGGTCTGAATGGGACTCTGATCCATGGTATTTTAAGAAACACCAGCTTATGGAACAGGAGCAAAGTTACCACTAGATTCAGGAGAGGTCTCTGGCAAAAGCTGAGTCTGGTGAGGTCCTGTTTTCAGCTTCTCCTGCTCTGTCCAGCTCCTTCCACTGGGGGAGGATTCTAAGAACACCAGGGGTGTTGATTGTTGCTCATCAGTTGTCTGCGTCCTGGGCACAAACGGTGAGCACAGTTGCTGCGACTAAGAGTGGGAAACACTGAGGTTACGAGCATGGGCTTTGGAGTCTGAGAGTTCTGCACTGAAGTCATTACCTCAAGCCATGGACTTGACCCACTTTCCCAACTGGAAAATGGAGATGACACTTTTCCCACAGACTTCTTTAGAGAATTAAATTAGGTAATGTATGAAAAGTACTTGGCACAGTGCATGGCATAGAAAATATTGAAAGGAAACTATTTTTATTATATATTTTTGTTCTCACTTGGGGCTTTTCCTGAACTATCAGGCTTTGCAGAAAGCTTTTATATCTGTTGCCCCACTTCATCCTCAGCGCCTGCTGAGGCCAGAGTTTTTATTCTTATTTCATTGATGGGGAAACTTAGGTTTGGAAAGGCTAAGGACCTGGCTCGGGTAAATAGTAGTTCTTAATGGTACTTGAAAGGATCCTTCAGCTTTCCCTTGTGGAGCATGCACAGCAGATGGCTCTTAGGTGGGAAGGTGAGGCTTGTTACCTGGAAGCAGGTGAACCAATAGTGCCAGATGGGGCTGAGGGTATCTCCAGGCATGTGCACAACTGGCCAACATGTGGGTGACTGAGACATGCCTCACCAGCAAGCCAGAAATGGGAGAGCAGGGAGCTCAGGTGGGCATCTCGCCTGTGGAGCCAGTGCTTAATGACAGGGGACATGGAGGACAAAGAAAAGGGAGAAAGACCAGGTGGCTGGGAGGGGTCATCCTTGGTCAGGAGAAGTTGGGGGAGGAAATCTGTTGGGTTCATGGTGACAATGGGACCTCCAGGTGAAGATACCTGAAAAACACCTGGAAATAGGGGCTTGATGAGAGGTTAGGGCTGAAGTCATCCTCATACCATGGACTACTGAAGTCTTGCATATGGGTGAGATCTTTTGAGAATTGCAGAGGCTTGGCGATAGAACTGGAAGAAGAGAGAAGAGTCAGAGAGGTTGCAGGGGAAGTGGGGTACTGTAGGGGCTCAGAGAGGGTTTCCAAAAGGTGACAATGGCCAGGGGTGCTACACTCAGCTGAGTAGGAAGGGACCCAGGCAGTCTGAAGCCAGGTGGTACAGGGGCTAAGGAGAGAGAATGAGGGGAGGCCGGGGCAGCACCAGGTATAGAACACTCTGCAGAGATACTACTCAGTAAAGGGAAAGAGAGAAGTTGGGTTATCCAGAGGGGCAAGGGCAAGGGCAAGCAAAGGCTTTTAAATGACCCTGGAGATCTATACTTGTGTGAGGCAGACTGGAGGGAACCAGTGGATAGGAAGAGACTGACAAATTATGAACATTTATTGAATGCCTGCCATTTTTAGAGCATAGAGGCTCTCAGTCAATATTAGTTACTTGACTGACTTTACATACACTGCCTCTGACCTTCATGAAGATCCCAGTCAACAGAAAAGAAAATGGAAGCTCAGAGGGGCTTAGTAACTTACCTAAGGTCCCACAGCAGGTAAGTAGGCTGGATTTGAACCCAGACCCATCTCACTCCTTGGCCCATAAACTCCACTAGGATGAAGGCCCAGGAACAGAAGATAATGGAAGGTCCTTTAGGATCACAGAGGAGGGGGACCTGCCCTTGGCAAGACATATATGATAGGGGGAGGCCCAGGCCTGCAGAGCTGTTCCTCAGTAACATGGCTCAGGTCTGCACGTCTTTACAAAATGGCTCCTTAATAGCTTCCTCCAAGGAAATCAGAGCATCTTTGCTGACGGTACAGATGTGCTCTGTGAAATCTCGGAAAGGATGCAAAGGGACTTCACGCATGTTCCCAAGTGGGTGGGGTTGGGTGCACTTCCCTGACAGGAGACCACCAGCCTCTCCTCACGGCTGCCTCCTCTCCACCCCTGGCTTCCCGCAGCCCCAAGGCACCCCCACCCCCAGAGCCCACCTGGGAGGAGCAGCAGACCAGCGTGCTGCATCTGGTGGGGGAGTCCTTCCGGGAGACCTTGAAGAAGAAGAAGCATGCCTTGGTCATGTTCTACGCCCCCTGTAAGTAGCCCTCGCCCCCTGTAAGTAGCCCTCGGGCTCATCTTGGGTGAGGTAAGGGGTGGGCCCAGAAAATCCCCTGGGGGGCCAGGGCCTGCCTAATGCTCCCAGGAACCCCAGGTTCTTTGGTCTTTGCCTCTCTGAGCCAGACTCCACCAACTCCACTTCAGGCTGAGAAGCCCTTAGAATTACAAAGCCTTTTGTTGGCCCTGTCTGCTTCTCTTCTCCCTCATTTTAGGAAGGCTTTTGTCCTGTCAGTCTAAAGCCCTCCTGCTCTGTTTATTCAGTCTCCTCAGGCCTCTGCGCCTTTCTGCTCTGCTGCCTCTCACCAGCCCCTTCCTTCCCGCCCCTCTGCTTCCTCCCTCCTTCCCAGCACCAACTTTACTTTCACAACCTTGGAATTTAGGAACTTGGACTTTAGTCGGCCTATTTATGCCTCTACTTCCACTGTCTTTCCTGAGTGTCCCCATCCCTGCCCCCTTTCCCTGACCTCCCCTCTGAAGCCATTGGGTTTGCCCACCGTCATATTCTCTCCCAGGAGTCTCCTTTTGTTCAGAGCTTAAGTGGAGGAAGTGACATTAGTGTTGGTGACCTCGCGTTTTTTTTGTATTCACGTTTTCACGGTGTTAACTGATACTTAAGAGAAAAGGTTCTGAGAATTTCCCAGTCTTCTGTAGCCCTTCCCTCTCTGCCCCAGGTTGCAGCTCAGCAGAATGGAGTGAGGGTAATAAAAGGGAAGCCCCGCCCTCCATGGAGTCATAAACTTCCTTGTAGCCAGCCCTCCTGTTTGCTCCCTCCCTGCCCCCACTTTTCAAGTGTCAGTGCCCTGTGATGCCTCTTCTCTGCTCCCACTGTCTGGGAGAGGCTGCCTGCTGGGCAACTAACAGCGAACTCATTTATCTTATTGCTCCAGCCTCCCTGTCTTTTCTTCTCTGAGTGGTGCTTGTTTTCTCTCCGTTCCTTAGAGAGCTCCCACTGCCCTCACCTGTCCTTAGTGTATCCCTACAAGACAGAGAATTTTAAGAAAGTAGCATCTTCTGGGCAGAGCTGGGGGGAAAAGAGGCCCCGGAGAGAGTGTGACTTGCAGCAAACTTAGTGACCCTTCCCTTCCTCCAGCCTCCGTGGTCTCTCTTTTAGTCATGGGCATGATTCAGAGTAACAGCTTTCTCAGCAGCAAGTGAGACCCTGTTTATGGAACTAGGAGTCCTTCACCAGTCGCTGGCCCAGCACAAAGTCCAGGCTAAACGCTTCTCCCACAGAAACCCCCCTGCCTTCCCCAGACCTCTAGACAGAGTGTGGCATTCCCTCAGCCCTTCTCCAGCTCAGTCCTGACTCAGGACCAGTCAGGTTCCTAAATTCCCAGGGAATCTGGGATGGGGGCATCTATCTTGCTGGGGTGCTGGTGACGGCTTCCCTCCCTCCTCTCCTCTCTTTCTTTTTCCCTCCTCCCCTCTTCCCTCTTTCCCTCTCTCCCTTGCTCCATCCTTCAAATAACAGCTCTGTGCTAGGTGGTATTCTGGCACCAGGGATACCAGGGAAGGAGACGTGGTCCTTGCAGAACCTCAAGAGGCTCACAGACTACTCTGACAAGAAATCATTCTAAACATAATCCATTCAGGGAGTATCACCGAGCAACTCACCTTCCGGCAAAGGCCCTGGTCCCTAGAGTCTCCTGTTTCCCTTACTGCATTTTTCTGCCCCCCAATCCTGCCTCAGTACCCCTGAGGAGATACATTTTTACCAAGGGTTAAAAGGAGGCAGGGGGGAGAACTCTCCAAGGACAAACAAATTTTTACAATTTTTCAGTGATTAAAATAATATATACTCAATAGAATCTAAACACTCCAGAAAGGTCAAACAGTAAGTAAAATCAAACACTTGATAAAGGTATAAGGTGAAAAGCAAAAGCCTCTGCCCACATCCCCCATCCCCGACATCTCACCCTCCCCGGTATCCTGCCTCCTCCCCACATCCTGCCTCCCCCCACCCCCTGCCCCTCACATCTCACCTTTCCCTCCCCCCATATCCCTCCTGCCCCCACATCTGACCTCCCCACCCCACATGCCGCCATCCAGCTCCCAGTTCTACACAGATTCTCCTCCTCCTTTGGATTGTCCTCTCCTGTTGGCACCTCCCTTCACCCTGCAAATGGTCTAGTCAGTGTGACTGTCCTTCTCAGGCAGCTTGGTTAGTCTCTGGAATTGGAATTTTTCTTTCTAGCCTCTTCTTTTCTTTATTCCTCTTGCCCTTCTCTGGGAGGCTTCTTTCGTTTTCTGCTACACAGAGGTGGTGCCTTTTTTTGAGAGTCTAAGTTAAAAAATCATGCCACTCCTGGCCCACCTGACAGCTCTTGGAAGCATCTCTGTGAACTTTCTCAGACAGCCTTCCCTCCAGCTGCTGTGCTGCCGTGCTCTTTCCTTTGGATAATGAGAAAATTAGATGCAACAGAGGCCTAGATATTTTAAATTGATGGTAGCTGGAATGTGCACTTAGGCTGACAGTTACCTTACCATACTTTCAATGAGCCGAGAGGTTTAAAAAGGAAAGGTTAATTCTGAAACCAGATGTTGGGGGAGGGGCCACTTATTTCCCAGCAGCTTAATCTACTAGTAGACAACCATAAGCCATTCACTAGGGGCCTCGACCTGCTCGTTAGGAGCAGCCCACGGGATGTGTCTTTGACACAACTTGTTAACCAGTAGACTGTGCTTTTAAAATGTTTTGAAAATTATATAATATCATTCCTTTATAGTATGACATTATTGTGAATTTGAGCCATTCTTTCCTTGGTTAGGTCAAATTAGTGTAGTATTACTTGTATTTGGCATTTTAGGCAATTAAAAATTATTTACCCAGTATCTGCAATGAGTTAGGGCGTGCTAGCTAGTTTGTTTCATTTAGTTCTGATGTAGAACAAAAGTGAAACTCTCTGAATCCCATAACCAGCCCAGATGGCTTCTGCTCCTTCTGCCTCAGATGTTGGGAAAATCCCTGTCAGCCCCTCCGCCTTCCCGCCCTGCATTGTCCTTGGCCAGCTGGCCACTCCACCAGCCAGGATTAAAGTTGTAGCTTTGTCCTAATTTCATTTCACAAAGTCCTTTGAAAAGCCAGTCATTATTATCTTATTTTAAAAAGAGAGAAAAATGGTAAATAAAACCACTTCTGTTTCTTGCCAGTGTCATCCCTGTCAGGCATCCCAAGGGAGCTGGGCGAGGCCTGCTGTGCCCGGCTGTGTGTCAGGAGGTTGTGGGCTGCAGCTGGGTCTCTCCACATGGGCATTTGGTCTCTCCCACCTATGTGCTGATCAGAATTAATCACCACAGTCAAGGAAATCCTTCTCTTAGAGCAGTGCTATGCTTTTGGCAGTTCTGTTCAACAGTATCTGGAAAAGTGTTATAGGGAAGGTGGGCTTGGGTTTTGACCCCGGAGGGGCCAAGAAAGCGAGTCTGGGCCAGAACAGCTTGCAGCTTCCCAGGCTCCTCCTCAGTGGGTGTCTTCCGCAGGTCCCAGTGACAGGAGGTTTAGAAAGTGGCCCTCAAGTAGGTCCCT
>PVKY010000323.1:0-13082 GCA_004027775.1 Bradypus variegatus | reverse complement strand
AAAGCCTGAGCAGCAGGACTCAGGGAGAGTGGTTGCCCCTGGCTTCTGCTTTTTTCCAATCCCACTTTCTCTCAGACAAGAAAGGGTGTCTTAGTTTCGTGGCTGCTAAAACAAATACTCTGCAATAGGTTAGTTTAACAACAGGAATTTATTGGCTCACTCCTTCCCCAGTCAGGTCTGTATCTGGTTGCGGTCAGGTCTGTATCTGGTTGTGTGGCAGTCCTAGGGGTTCCTTGGCTTTTCTGTCACGTGGCAGTGCACATGGTGGTCTCTTCTTTACCTTTCTGGTTCCATTGTCTTCCAGCTTCTGGTTGCTCCCTGTGGCTTCTCTTTCTGGCCTTCTCTAAAGACCTCCAATGAAAGGATTAAGACCCACCCTGATTCGATTGGTCACAACTTAAATAAAAATAGCATCCTCAAAGGTCCTATTTATAATGGGTCCACGCCCAGGAATGGATTAAGATAAGAACATGTTTTCCTGGGGCCTGTAACTCCAAGCCACCACATGGAGGACTTGCCATTGTCACCTAGGCGAGAGGAAGGGGGTTTGTTACAGGCTTGGAGGATCATGGGCTCCTTTTGAAACCAAAGCGCCTTTCTGCTCGCCTGTTTGGGATCTTGCTGGAGGGCTGCTCCTATGGGGAATGAGCCTGCAGAACCAGATCAACTCCTCTTCCACCCTAGCCCCAGCCTCCTAGGCTGTGTGTATGTTGGGAGGCCCCAGGGCAAGACTGGACCTGATATCCTACAAAGCCCTCACCTGACAGACCAGATACAGGGGTGGTTTGAGGGGCCAGGCTGACTCAGGACCCTTCACCATAGGGCTGGCAGGGGCTGGGAATCAGGTGAGCCCCCGGGGCTGGTCGGGTGGAGAGAGGCTCCTGGAAATGCCCCTGGCTCCTCCCACCTGACCCCCGTGTGGGCGACATCTCAGCCAGTATATTCTCTGTTCTCACACAGGGTGCCCCCACTGCAAGAAGGTCATTCCACACTTTACTGCCACTGCTGACATCTTCAAAGATGACCGAAAGGTAAGGATAGCCCTGTTTACCTCACCCTGTCGCCAGCGTTGCCCTGCCACCACTTCCTGCACCTTGCCCCCTCCCAGTCATGTCCCCTTCCCCAATTGGGTACACTTCTGCAGAGATCAGGGAATTCTTTCAGAAGTAGGATGTTCTTTTCATGAGACAAGACTAGAGCAAGCTGGGGTTTATGCTGCAATATCAAGTAAAAGAGATAATACTGAACCGTTACAGCAGTTTGCTTGGATGATGGGGAATAAATAGTAAAAGGACTCATCTGTTTTATTTGTTTCGTGCTTAAACCTTTTTACAGTAGGATTGTAGTCATGCATTACTTAATGTAATTAAAAAGACAAATAAAAAAATCCAACAAAAGTCAACCGGAGGAGGCCATGGTGGAGGACAGCAGGACTGTGCTAGTGAAGCCTCAGCGAAAGGCTCCTGCAGTTGCTGACTGATGGAGCATAAAATTAACAAGCTAGAACTGCAGAGTGGATTAGAGCAGTGGAGGAGCAGCTGCTGGGCAGCCAGGGTAGCAGGGCCTGCTACCCAGAGCAGGGGCAGAGAAAAGAACCCGGAACTCGGGGAGGTGCGGCTTGACTGCTACTAAACTATGTAACTGTGGAGAGTGGCTTGGCCAGATTAACTCCCCAGACCTGGAGTTCCCTTCTCTGTAATGTTGGGGTGCCAGTCTAGATGATCACCACCATCCTTCCCAGCCCTGGGGCTCAGTGGTAGGAGCCTCTCACTTAAGAGGTCCCAGAAACAGCCTGTCCTGTGGGGATGCTCATCACCCACACCCAGGCCCAGAGTCATGTGCAGAATAAGGTGCCTTATTCTCCCTAAAGCTTGGGTGGATTCTTCTCCAGCTGGGTTAGGACAGGCTGGCAGGAAGCAGCACCAGGCAGCAGGCTAAGCAGAGTCCTAGGTGAAAGGCCTGATACAGACCAAATGGTTGGGGCAACGTGATCAGGGTTCCACCAAGGCAGGGAGGGGCCGATGTTAGGAAAAGAAGCACAGGTGAGCAGAGATAAGTGATTATCCCAGTGCAAAGACTCTTGGTTTTGTGCTGGGTGGGGGCTTAGCTACCAGGCTTGGTTTATAGCTAAAAAGAGGTCAGGCCTGCAGGTACCTTCTGGGCCTGGTAGGGGCAGTGACACAGATGCTGGGGTGACTGAATCAGCCCTGAAGGAGTGGCAGAGATGGAACTGTGAGAACCATACCAGGATGATATCTGAAGAAGCTAGTTTGGGGGGGCAGGGACATGGATGGAGAATGGGGACAAACACGGGGCCAGTTGCCCACTTAGACCCAGACCCCGGGACTTTCTGGACTCAAGGAATCCCACCATCACCCGCTAGCACTGGCTGTGCTCTGAGGCACCCCTCACCCCTCTAGAAGAGACAATGAGGGCCAGAAACATTTTGCCACATGGCCTGCACTGTGAAGGGTGGCAAGAAGGGCCTTTGCACCTCCCATCTCCCCCTGTCCCACTACCTCTGCCACTCAGGCCCTGCACACACGATGATGGTGACCCCACTGTGGGAGCTTCAGCACATGCAGCAACTCAGGCTGCCAGGCCACCCCCACCCCCCACCCCCCGCCAAAGGGCTCCTTTCCCATCTGGGCGATGGTTTGGAGAGGACTTTGTCCTCCAGAGCCGGGACTGGAATAGCAGACACCTCATGTCACCTCCATCCCCTTAGGCAGGAGAATGGCTGAAGTGCCCCTTGGTCTCCCTGTCCCTCTGGGTGCTCAGGTCTCCCCAGGCACTGGCAGTCAGTGAAGGAACATTGAGGGTGTTGCTGTGGGGTGCAGAGCTAGGCTTGTTTCCCCACCTGTGCTGGGAGCCTGGTGTAGGGGAACACTGGTCTGGCTGAGACACTGGGGGCCGGAGTGTCTGGGGATACCCTGGAGGGGACAGCGCTACATTGGATGTGGCATCCCTGTCCACTGTAGCTTGATCCGTGTCAGCACCAGTGAGGCCAGGCTGGCCATGCAAGACAGAGCAGCCAAGGCCTCCCTTCCTCTTGCCCAGTCTCCCCTGCTGATGCACAGGGCCCCCATTTCCATGATGACCCTCTCCTTCCTGAGACACTGACATGCCTTTGGTTAATCACCTTAACTTGGGCCAGTGATCTGGCTGGTCTTTTCCTGGTCTTTTGTCTCCCTCCCTCCCTCTCATTCCCTCTGTTCCTGCATCCAACTTCTTTACTCCAAGCCGGGATCCTCCTCACTTGTTCTCAGCAGCACCCTTCTGAACATCTTGTGCAGACACAGCTGGCAGTTCTGGGACTTCTGGAGGCAGCACTGAGTAACAGCAGGAAAGCAGGGGGGCGTCCCTTTCCATCCCCATCCCTCCAACCTGGGGACCCTGCTGATGCCCTCTCTGCCCCTGGCACGGTGCTGTGATTTTTGGGTGCCATCCTGGAACCATGACATCAGCATCTCTGGGGGTGGCTCTGGGAATTTGAGACTTTTAAGAGCCGTCACTTGTACTGGCTGCAGGCTGGTGTTTGGGAACCGCTGGCCTGATCAGCCTTTTCCTTTCACATACAACAGATCGAGGCCCAGAGATGTGTCCCTTGCCCGGGATGCCTAGTGGGTTACTGACAACCAGAATTGGGTCTCCTGACTCCTGCTTCTTTTTGATACACCCCATGCCACCACCTTTTAGCCAGAATTTTATTTTTTTTCCCACCCAGAAGCCAGTCTCTGTTCCTTCCCCAATCGATATGCAGTCAATTGTTCACTTCCATTTTCATAGCCAAAGTCAATATTAGCTCCTGCAGAGATTCATTTTCCTGAATCCATAAAGCTGTGTGAGGCAGCTCATATTTTAGCTGGGGAGCCTACACTCCCTCCCAAGAGCTTACTTGGGGGCTTTATCCGTTGACACTCTGGATGTAGAAAAGCCTGCATTGTTAGTATTGGAATACATGGTGTTATTGAGGGGATCATGGAGGGCAAGGATTTGTGATGGAAGGTGCACGGGGCAGGGGCAGGGCCCGGGGCTGGCAAGGAGGGGCTGGCCTCTCACCGCCCGTCACCGTGTTCTCAGCCCAGTGGGTGGTGCCGGCGTGTGGCTCTCGGCCAGGTGTGAGGGCATCTCAGGGGTGAGGCCTCCTCTGTGACTGGCCCACATCTTTAGTACAACTCTGACCACGTTGTAGACAGTCCCTCTGAGTTAATAAGATTACCTGCCCGTCAGGATCGAAAGCTCCCTGAGGGCAGGGACTGTATCTATCTTTGAATTCTCTTCAGTCTTGACACCTGAGACCTCTGTAAATGTTGACTGAGTGAAGAATAACAACATATTTGATTTTCACTGAGAGCCCTTCATGCATTATACTTTTTAAATCATTTTTTATTATAGAATATAACATATATACATAGAAGTGATAACTTTCCAAGTGCAATTTAACAAATAGAGAGCAAATTTCAAAGAATGTTATGGGTTACAGTTCCACCGTTTCAGTTCTTTCCTTCTAGCCATTCTAATACCCTCACAACTAAGAAGAAAATTGTATAGGATTCAGTATTCATACCCCTTTGTTAAATTCCATCTTGTCTGTTGCTACCCCTTCCTCTAGTTTAACCACTTTCCCAATCTTCAGGGATGTCTAGGCAGTGACCACCCTAACTTGCATGCAATATACTTTAAAAGCGTCATGTCAGGTTGTCCTCACAACAGCTAAATCAGCTAGGTATTATTATTACTATCCCCATTTTACAGATGAGGAAATTGAATCTTAGAGCAGTTCAGTGACTAGCCCAGAGTTACCCAGCTGGAAAGGGGCAGAGTCAGAATGGAGTAAACAGGCATTGTCACAGTTTGAGTTCTCCAGAAGCAGATCCCGAGCCTAGGATTCCCGTGCAGGTAGTTCATTTGGGAGGTGATTTGGGGAAGCACCAGAGGGGATTGAGGAAGTAAGCGAGGAAGGGAAAGGAGGCTAAAGCAAGGTGTGTTATGTCCCACTGGAGACCTCACCAGGAACGTGCCACAGAATCGTCCCATTTGAAGGTCAAGGACTCTGGGGTACTTATCCTCCAGCTCCTGCGGGCTGGGAAGAAGCCCTCGGGCTAAGAGAGGCAGGTCCTGTAGGCAGGTGCTGGGCCAAGGGGACACAGGCAGGATGGACTGCATGTGCTCCAGGAACTCATGCAGATCCAGAAGTAAGAGGCCTGTGTTCTGAGCTTTAAGCCTTGAGTGGGTGTAATGGGGGCAAGGCATTTAGACAGGGTGCAATTGGGATAGATGAGAAGACATTTATTTGCTGCCTTGTTTCCAAACAGTCTAAGCCTTTAGGGAGGGATGCAACTTGTCTCTTCTATAGAAACTGAGCCTTTGCTGCTGTAGGTGGCATTCTTGGTATGTCGCTGGCGCCTAATTTGGGTGATTCAGAATAATTATACATTTTAATTTAGTTGATGTATGAAACCATATACTGTGTTTTCAACAGCTTCAGGGCATGTGTACAAATTAAATTCATAATTTAAAGTAGATGCAGGGAGAGCAGCAACCCCGAGCAGTGCTCATCAAACACTTGGACATGTTGGATGCCGGAGGCCCTCACCTCAGCTACCTGGTGTGTGAAGGCAGGGTGGTCTCCCCTGGGCCTGGCCCCCAGCACCCACCCCAAGAAATCGAACCCTATGGACAGCCAGAGAAGCAGCCACTCTCTGTTTCTAAATACTGGAGAGAGTACCTGCGAGGGCGAGCTGGGGACCAGCCCGTGTGAACTGGGCTCTGTGGGGTGCATGTGAGTGGAGAGTTTAGCCTGCCTCAGGAGCCCGCTGTCCCTCTGCCCCAGCCAGCTGTTGCCCATGGGGTTGCAGGGGAAGTGCCAACAAATCTTCTGACTTTTGAAGGGAAACTGGAAAGCCAGATTTTTTACAAAGTCCTCTGCCTTTTTTTTTTTCTATGTTGGCAGCTAATTCAAATTTCTTAAAAAAAAAAAACAAAACAAAACTCTGTGTGGACCAAATAGAACAGGACTGAGAGCCAGCTATGGATTGAGTGCAGCCAGTTTGCAAACTGTGCTCTAAAAAGCCTGACTACACGGAATGTTGTGTAAATGCAGAGGTAGAAGGGGAGCGTGAGGGTGGAGTTGGAGGAGGAGAAGCATGGCCCCCCCCAGGCACCAGTAGGGGAGCCACGGCTAGTTCTTGGCTCTGACTGTCCATCCCACAGCTCACAGAATAGCAGCCCCACTCAGCTGAGGCATGAAGTTAGCAATCAGTGAAGATGGTTGTCGGGTGGCCTACAGGGCTCTCCTACCTTGAAAGGGCATTTGATCAAATGTGAATGACCAAAGAACTGTGTTAATTGTGGTTATTCAGCAATTTTAAATTTCAAGGCACAGTAAGAGTTGGGTCTGGATTCCTTGGAGGGCTTTGGCCCTCAGAGGCACCAAGCTTGTTCTCCCAGGTCCAGGC
This sequence comes from Bradypus variegatus, assembly GCA_004027775.1. Lineage (NCBI taxonomy): Eukaryota > Metazoa > Chordata > Mammalia > Pilosa > Bradypodidae > Bradypus > Bradypus variegatus. Next base: position 6,621 of record PVKY010000323.1, on the reverse strand, counting down.
ACGTGCTGGTCCTTCCATTCAGACTCTCTTTCCCAGGTCTTCAGTGGCAGGTGGCCTCAACATTCAGGTCTCAGATTCAGTCCCCCCACCGCATGGCCTCCCTGACCACTCTGGCTGATGCAGCCCCTCTGGTTATTATTGTCTTCTCAAGTCACCATCAGCACCTCTTAGGCTCTAACGTGGTCTTATTTGTTTGTGTTGTTAACTGCCTTCCCACAAGATGTCAGTTGCTTGGTGACTTGACTTGGTCACATCCACCATTGTATCCCTAGCACCTGGAACAGGCTCGTCACATAGTAGGGCTGCAGGAAGAGTTGATTGATGAGCAGACTCCCCTCAGATTCTGTCCCTTCTCCTCTGCTCTCATTAGTTGACCCCTTTCCCTCCTTTCCAGGTCTGTGACACTCAACTGGAGAAACATTCCCCATTTCTATTTTATCCCCTTTTATTTTGAAAGAACACTAAATAATAAGGAAAAGCTATGTAGCATGTGGCCGTTGTTGGATGGGCAAGAAGAGGCCAACGGCCAGTTTGAGAACCTCTGACAGAAAACTGATTGCTTTAGTCAGAGTAACTGTCTTCCAGTTTCTGGAATGTGCTCTACTGGATTGAATTATCTTCCCTCCTTTGCTCCCTCTGCTCCCCTGGGTTCTCTGGGTACCGTGGACCACCTCCATCACACTGTATTGGAATTGTCTGTTTATCCAACTCCCTGACCAGACACTGAGCTTCCAGCAGGGACAGAGCTTGTATACGGGCCGGGAGGAGTGACTATACTAGCAGTTAGCATTTACTGACCATTAACTGTGTGCAGACCTGTGCTGATTCACTTTACCTGAATTCACAATATCCCCATAATCTAAGTATAATTGTTATACCCATTGTACAGATGAGGAAATTGAGGCACCAAGAATCTAGGTAATTTTCCTTAAGTCTTAATATGTGGCCAAGCCAAGCTTTGAACTTGGGGAACTTGCCTTCAAAGCCATTGTTCTTAACCTGGGTACTGTCCCGCCTCCCCAAGCAGCTATTCAGGAGATATTTATTGATAACTGAATGAATCCCACAGTGCCTTGCTGAAAGCATCACAAAGCATGTCTTGACACATGCTTTGGAGCCATAATTTCCTTTATGGGCTTTGTACTCTTGATTTTACAGGGTAGTCTGGTGGTGCTCCAAGCAGAGTCCCCTACCTTACCCATCTGCTTGGGAAGTTGGAAACAAGCACCTTCAGTCTCGAGGGCGCTTTGGGCTGGGATGCTTGGGTGCAGCTCATCCCTGCTATTGGGGAGAAAAAAATCAAAGAAAGCACACAACCCTGCCCCAGGCTGACCTCCCTCTCTTCTGTCCCATAGATCACCTGTGCTGCTGTTGACTGCGTCAAAGACAAGAACCAGGATCTGTGTCAGCAGGAGGCCATCAAGGCCTACCCCACTTTCCACTACTACCAGTATGGGAAGTTTCTAGAAAAGTATGAGAGCGATCGGACGGTAAGCTGGGGAGAGGCCTCTGCCCTGAGCTGCATCTGCTGGCTGGCAAGGAAGTGACCCCTGAGGGGGCCTTACAGGGAGGTGTCACAGAAGCCACTCCGTTAGCTGGCCTGACTGCCGTGAAACTCCGAGCTACGAGGACAAGGCCCCTCTCGACACTGTGGGCAAGAGTCTTGAGGGCTTGTCACAGAAACTTTGCCACAGAGCTGGGGTGGATTCCGGGGTGTGGAGACGTTCCTTGCCTGCTTCTCAGGGCTGGCCTCGGAATGAAGGAGTGGCAGCAGGTAGTCAGGCTGTGCTTCTCAGACCCTCCCTGCATCAGCCGTCTGTCCCCATGAGTAGTCTCCCTTTGTCTGTCCACAGAAGTCAGCAGCAGAGGATCCAGAAGGGGAGAGGGAGGACATGGGGTGCACATCCTTATCAGGGGCTAACATTCCTTTTTCTTTTTTCCTTCTCTTTCCCTCCTCCCCCTTCCCTTTAGGAATTGGGCTTTACCAATTTTATTCGAACCCTCCGGGAGGGAGACCATGAAAGGCTGGGGAAAAAGAAGGAAGAATTATAGTTTCTGCCTCAGAGAAAGATTTTCCATTACACTGTGAATGATACCTGTTTTGTTGTTATTTTGGAATTTCCATATGTTCCAAAGACAACATTTTTTATAGCCACTTATGGCCATTTTGTACAATTTTGAAATAAAATTAAACCTATTGTTTGTCAGTATGGGTTATTTTCACAGACATGATAGGAACTGCAACAAAGATGGATACGTATGTTCTCCCTCCTTCCGCGTCCTCCATGGGAGGCGGGAGAGCCACGCTGCGGTGCCCTGCCTGCCGAGGCAGACTCCAGAGGCCCTGGCTGAAGGAAGGGGGTGTGGGGTGCTGGCCCCTTTTCAGTTATTTCAGAGTAGAACAGGGAAATGGGAACACAAAATATTCCGTCAGAAACTGAAACGTGACTAGATATTAAGAGGAAAGTCATTAAGATGATCAGGGAACACGTGATACTGTAGAAGCAAATGGTAACCAGGCATTAGCTCATCCGGATGGTTGTGATTTCAATTTTGATGTGTTGTCCTGGCTTCTCTCTTCTTCTCTCTCCCTTCCCTGCCTCCTCCTCGCTATCTTACTGTCATTTGCCTGCTCCCTCTCCCTTTCCTCTAGTCTTTTAGAGAAAATGAAGTTGGCATGTCAGGGATGAGTGCAGTGATCAAGCACCGGCTCCATGGGGTCTAGAGAGGCATAGCAGTAGGTGGTCTTTGTGTGGGCTGCTTGCTCTGCACATGGGCTGCAAGGGACATCGTGGGGGACATGGGTGTCATATCCTCAGTGTGCAAATGTAAGGTGTTCACCAGCTCTCCCCATACCTCCACCGCCACAGTAACCCCCAAACCTTTTCCATGTCCTCTATGGATGCATGCTGCTCCCAGGTCCCTGCTCGGCTCCGGCTCCTCCCTCGGCCTTCTGCTGTGTTACATCTCTTTCCTGACCTATCTTTTCTGCTAGTCTTCCCTGCTGCGCTGGTTTAGATGTATTATGGCCCCCAAAAGCCATTATCTTTGATGCAGTCTTGTGGAGGCAGATGTATTAGTGGTGATTAGGTTGGAACATTTGGATTCAGTTGTTTCCATGGAAATGTGACCCACTCAACTATAGGTGATAACGCTGACCAGATAATTTCCATGGAGGTGTGGCCCCGCCTATTCAGCATAGGCCTTGATTAGTTTACTGGAGCTCTATATAAGAACAACTGAGAGTGACATTTAGAAGAGCAGCTGCAACTAAGAGGACAAAACGCCCCAAGAGCAACATTTTGGAGAATACCACTTTGAAATGCCACCTGGGAGCAAGTGGATGCCAGCCACATGCCTTCTGAGCTAACAGGTTTTCCAGATGCCCCAACTGTTGATATCTTCCTTCAGATTGTAACTTTGTAACCAAATCCCCTCTATAAAAGCCAATCCATTTCTGGTATTTTGCATAATGGCAGCATTAGCAAACTGGAACACCTGCTTTTTACATCTCTGCATGACTAACAGCCCTGTGTTCCCAGCACCGTGGCCAGAGCCCAAGCCAGCCTTGTTCAGTGGTATTTCTCCAGGTGGGTGGAACCACCTCGCTCTGGTTACCTCTTCAGAGTTGGGTTCTAGAGGTTGGGTTACCTAGGCTGAGGCACTCGGGAGTGCCCTTTGGTCGCCTTGTTGGGGATGTCAGCCTGCAGGAACAGCCCTCCTTTTCCTGGACCCGTCCTCTTCCCACCTCACCTGAGTCCTTACTGCTGATGGATCCTTTGAAAGGAGGATCAGAACCACACAGAGCCTCTGAGTTCCTCGTGGTTGTGTTGACCCTGATGCTGCCACACAGCGGCTCCATTAAGTGAAATAGTTTTGAGAACACTAATACTAGGGATGAATAATTAGCAGCTGATAAGAGCTCTGGAATGTTTTATGTTATGATAATTGTTCAAAGTTGAGAGTGATGATTGTACAACTAAGTGAAGATAATGTAAGAAACTGACCATTTAGCTTGGGATAGAATATATAATAAATGAGATTAGGACCCCATTACTTAATAAATCAGGCCCTCGACTTGAGGCTTGCTCTTGTGAAACTTAGGATTGTAAATGGGACACTGAGCCTTCTTATAATTAAGTCTCAGAGGCACCTCCAGGGAACCTCTTTTGTTTGTTAGAGGTGGCCTTTCTCTCTCTCAGCTCAAATTGGCATATAAATTCATAAAAAAGGGGGGGAGGGTTTGAGATCCCTTGTTCTTGCAGTTTTCCAACTTCCCACTGGCCCCTACCTCCAACCCCTGCCAGTTTAGACTTTTCCTTTTCTGCTAAGCACCCACTTCCATTTACTGGGTGAATGGGTATGAAAGAAAGAAGCATACATTTCAGCATCATTTAAACAAACATTTATTGAGCTCCTCTTGGGTGCCATACACTGTCAGAGTCATTTTCATTTAATCCTGATACAAGGGTGTTGGGTACCCATTCCTACAAGGGACACAGGAAAGAGCTAAGGGTGCATGGTTTTTTAGAGTATTTGTGGGAGGAAAGTATATGCTGTGTCTTAATTTTTCTTTTTTTTTTACTGCACCACATGAAGGCAACTTCCCGTCTGCAGATCACAGTGCCTGCCTTCAAGGTACAGGGCTTGCTTTCTGTCCATTCTGCAGCCTCAAAGTCACATTTTCCTGGCATGGCTTCTGTGGAAGGCCTTGGAAAAATCTCAAGAAATGGCATTTTCTTCACTTTTCTGCACGGTTGATTAATTACAGGGCATTTGTCAGGATGTGTTATGTTTGGCTGTGACTTTGGGCATGATGCAAACAACTTCATCCCGGCTCTGGGCAGCTGCCTTTGCAGACAGACCCTTCTTCTCCACTCCTACACCCTTCCTCCCCACGCCCCAATTCTGGAGTTCTGCGAAGATGGAGCCAGTACTGTGGCATCTCTAGTTCCCCACAATTGGTTCATTTGGGATTCATTGATGGGTGCAGATCCCCTCTGCCAACCCCTACTCAAGAACCTACCCTAAACCCCTTCTGTTCCTGGAATCCTGCAAGTGTGGGCTGATGTCTATGCAGGATGTAAGTACATGAGTTAGGAGGGAGCTAATTTTCAATCTTCATTTCTGGTGGTTTTGATGTAACCTTCCAGTTGTATGCAGGAAAGGTAAGTGTTAGGCAAAAATATGACTGTTAATTGTTTTTATTTAGAGATTAACTACGGTTTAAGGAGACGTGTGTGGGTACCCATTCCTGCAAGGGACACATGAGAGAGCTAAGGGTGCATCTACGTGTGTTCCCTTAATGGTTTTTTAGAGTATTTGTGGGAGGAAAATATATGCCGTATCTTAATTTTTCTTTTTTAAGGAGATGTGTATGGGTGCCAAGTTGATAAGAGGTGGACAGTGATCATTGTTCATATGTCAGCTGGGTCAGGTGATGGTGTCCAGTTGTTCGGTCAGGAAAGCACTGGCCTGATTGTTTCTGTCAGGATATTTCGTAGATTAAATCATCAGTAAGTTGATTGCATCTATGGCTGATTATATCTGCAATCAACAAAGGAGATTGCCTTCAGCCATGAGAGAAGTCTAATCCAATTAGTTGAAGGCCTTAAAGGGAGAACTGATGATTTCAGCAGTCTAAAGGAAGAATTTCCATCTCCACTTCAGCCAGCCTGCTTCTCCTGAACATTGAAAACATGCATTGGCATTCCCAGCTTGCAGCCTGCCCTATGGAATTTGAACTTGTCCATCCCCACAGTTGTATGAGCCAATTCATATAATAAATCCCATAATATATATATTTACATTTATATAATGATATATATCCCCGTCACTTCTGTTTCCCTGGAGAAATCTAACTAATACAGTTAGTGATGCTGAATATTTTTCCATGTGCTTATTTACCATCTGTATATCTTCTTCAGTGAAATGTCTCTTCACATCTTTTGTCCATTTTTGTCTATTATTTTTATTGTTGAGTTTAAAAAATTTTTTATTAGATAAACTGTAGTTTTACAGAAAAATAATGTAGAAAATACCAAGTTCCCCTAAACCCCCACCTCATACCTACAGTTTTCCCTATTATTAATATTTTGCATCACCATTGTTGAAACAATATTAGTAATTATGTTAACTATAGTCCATAGTTTACATTAGGGGTCACTGTTTTGTGCAGTCCTATGGGTTTTTTTTTTAATTTTTGTTCCAATAACACATATACAACCTAACATTTCCCCTTTAACCACATTCAAATATGTAATTCAGTGCTGTTAATTACGTTCACAATGTTGGGCTACCGTCACCACTATCCATTACCAAAACATTTCCATCACCCCAAACAGAAACTCTGCACCAAATAAGCATTGACTCCCCTTTCCCTACTCCCTCCCAGCCCCTGGCAACCTGTATTCTAGGTTCTAACTCTATGAATTTGCTGCTTCTAATTATTTCATATTCAGTGATATCAGACAATATTTGTCCTTTTGTGTCTGGCTTATTTAACTCAAAATTATGTCAAGGTTCACCTATGTTGTCGCATGTATCAGAATCTCTTTCCTTTTTGTGGCTGAATAATATTCCATCATATCTATCTATCTAATCATATTATGTATTGGTCTG
>PVKY010000322.1:0-54766 GCA_004027775.1 Bradypus variegatus | reverse complement strand
TTTTTCTCTTTGGGTTGTTGTGCTTGTTGTTTTTGTATGTGTATTAATGTAGGTGTCAGGGATTGATTTAGGTAATGAACATACAACTATGTAATGGTACTGTGAACAATCAAATCTACGATTTGTTTTATATGACTCCCTGGCATCTGAATATATCTCAATAAAATGAAAAAATAAAAAAAGAAAGGGTCTCTCTGAAGGGGAGCAGTCCACACCCCCCTGCCTCCCTTTACTCAGCCTGCTTTTTACTCCTTAATTGCATCTGAGCTCCCTCCATCAGGCCCATGCCCTCCGATGCCCACAGCTGTGAGGTGACTTCTGAAATGTGACTCTGTGCCCCTTGCCTGGTGCCCACAAACCATCCGTGGCTCCTGCTGCTCCTAGAACCAAGTCCCAGCACCTGACCTGGCCCACAAGACCCCTCTGCAGGCTTCCCGCCCACCTCCCTTCCCACAGCTCCCTCACCCTCTAGCCAAATTCACTGCACCCTAGATCTGCTTTGAGAGTCCCACTCCCACACCTTTGCCCAACCTGGTCCCTCTGCCTGATGTGCCCTTCCCTTTTCCCCCTTTGTCAGAATCTGATCAGCTATGGAGGACGGGTAGCTGGCTTAGGGCCCACCTCCTCTTCAGCACCCTCCCTTCTCTGCAGTCAGCCCCTATCATGAGCTCCACTTCTCTGGAGCATCCGTCTTCCACGTGGCGATTCTTGGGTGAGGACTGCTGGCGCAGAGGGCCTGCCTCTGCTTTGTGGAATATACAGACCAGGGACACGCTGCCTTGTGCCCTTCTCTTCCTCACACAAGCCCAGGGGGGCAGAGGTGATTCCACGTCCATCTTATATTCCAGGGCCCCAGGTCTCCAAATCACATGTGAGCTAAAGACCCACAAACTCGTACTGTGCACCCAATGTGCCAGCCCAGAGCCGGTGCTGGGGCACAGAGCTCGCTGCACCATGGGTTGGTCAGATATCTTGGCCAGGAGGGGACAAGGACACGGACACGGACATCACTAATCCGGCCCCAGCCTACTTTGTTTTTCCTTTTTAAAACATTTTAAACATTTTTATTAAAATGTAATAGACTTAGAGAAAAGTGCACAAATCAAGCTGCACCTCAGTGAATTTTCACACACTGACACACCTGTGGAACCCACACCCAAACCAAGAGGCAGAACATGGCTGACACCCATGAGCCCCTCCTGGTCACTACCCACTGCAAGCAGAACTGCTGTCCTAACTCCCAACAGCATGGGTTCCTTTTGCCCATTTTGGATCTTCCTAGAAATGAAATCATATAGTACATGCTCATTCACACCTGGCTACTTTGACATCTTGTTGTGCGAGTCCTCCTTAAGGTCGCAGGTGTGTGTAAAGCTTCCTTCTCATCTCTGTGTACTGCTCCCCGTGGGAATGGATTTTGATGCAGGGGCAGCCCTGCCTGCTTTTTAAACCCAGCAGGCCCCTAACCCCTCCAGCTGGTCGCCATCCAGGTGTTCTGTCTCCAGGCTGCCCCAGCTCAGCCCAGTCTCCAGGGAGTTCACTTTCTGCTCCTCCAAGCCCGCTCGGAGCCTCACCTCCTACAGGAAGGCTCTCAGGGGCACCCCAGCATCTGCCCCAGTTTCTCCTTGCTTTATCCAGCATGGCCTTGGAAGGCCAGTTAAGTGACTATTACCTGAGGGTGACAAAGGCCACTTATGCGTATGTGGCATTTTATCGTGGCACTTACAGGATCGTTATCTGGTTGCTGTTCCAACTTCCCGAGGTAGAAAGGAGGGGCATTGTTAGACCAGTTGACAAAAGGAAACAGCTGGGTCTTCCCACTGTGTGGCGGGTTCAAGGTCACCTGGTGTTACGGAGCAAGGTCTGGTGCCCAGGTCTGTGATGCCAAGCTGGGGTTTGTCCCCATCGCATGCCCCCTGCACCCGCGCATGTCAACATATCGCCCCTCGATCAGCACCACGAGCCCTGGAAGGCAGACGCCACGCCCACTCCCCTCAGCCCCGCCCACTCGGCTGAGCCCCCTCCCACGCCAGCCTCCATGGTGGTCCTCAAACACACGGGGCCTGCTCCTGCCTGGGCACAGCACTCTCCCCAGGTACCCGTGTGCCCCAGCCTCATCCTGCAGGTTTCTGCTCACATCTCACCTTTTCATGGAGGCTCATCCTGAACTTCCTAATTAAAACTGCAAGTTACCCCCTGTTGGGCTGTTGGGGATTGAATCTTGCACCCCACAAAGAATACGTCCAAGTCTTAACCTGCATTCCTGTGGCTGTGAATCCCATTTGCAACCAGGACATCTGAAGATGCTGTTATTAGCTAATGTGGACTCGTGTGAACAGGGCCTTCGAAGCTCCTGTTTAGATGGGCCACAGTGAATCAAGGCAGCCTTAGTCTACATGACTGAGTCCTTAGAAGCAAAGGAAATTCGGACGTAGTCAGTCAGAAGAATCAGAAGTCAGCAGGAATCAGAGTTGCGGACACAAGGAGAGAGAGATTGCCAGGTGATGGAGGATTGCTGGAGTGCTAGACTTCTGCCACTGCCTTGATGACTTCCGGCCACCAGAACCGGGAGTCCATAAATCCCTGTGAAGCCGCCCCATTGTGTGATAGTTGTCCCGGCAGCCCTGGTAATCTAAGCCACTGCCCAGCCTGTCCCTGTGCCCCCAATCTCCTCAGCCTGTTCTATTTTCCCATAGCCCTTCCTTATCATAGCATATAATGGGCTTAACCAGAATGTTGATTGTCCTTCTGCCTCTTCCCATGAGAGTCCTGGTTTGTTCTGCTTGCCATGTGTTCCCCACTGCCTAGAAGTGGCACTCACACCTCTTTGTTGAACAAACAAAGCACCCCAAGAACAAATGCATCAATGAATGAGTGAAGGGTGCCCTCCCAAGCCCCAGATTCTGTAGGCCACAGTCCTTGGCTCCCAAGGGGAACTCTGACCCAAATAAAGTTAAGGGTAAAATGAAGATGAGGGCAGGGACAGTGGAGGCCACCTTCTGGTCTCCCCAACACTCCCCACAGCCCAACTAGGGCCAGACAATGCCCCCCGCTCAAAGCTCTCCTCCCGCCATTCAGAATGGCATGGACTGGGAGGCGGAAGCCACCCGCTACCCCCTCCCCTGCCGTCGCCCACACTGTTTCCACAGCAACAACGGCTTCCTTAATAATGTGATTAAACAGCTGGATGGGGCTGATAAGACGGGATGCACCAGAATGGACCATGCAGCGATGCCCTTTCATGGACACAGAGGCTGAAATCCCTGCAGACCCAAGCAGGCGGCAGAGGGGCGGTGGGGGGGACCCCGGGGCCCTGCCAGGGACTTCCCAGCTCCCCAGACCCCAGGCTGGTGGACAGCCTCTGTCATGAGAAGAGCAATTACTTCCTTAATCCTGTGTGGTGGCCGGGAGAAGAGCCACCAGTGCTACACATCCCGAGGTCACAGTGGCCAGCGGGAAGGGATTGGCCCACAAGATCACATATCTCCGCAGAAATGGAGGTGCAGAAGGGGCAAGGGCCCCACTCTGACCCCCATTCATGCTCACTCATGGACCTTTGGTGGCTGGAGCAGTCCGTGCCTCCCGGGCCTGACGGATCAACATGCTTCTGGAAGGAGCCATGCCAGCCAACAACAATTTTGGAGAATTGAGCACCACCGTGCCAGGACTGCCGGCCAGCATTCAGCATCGCCAGAAGGTGACCTGCCCAGGTTCACACAGGCTGAGGCCAGGATTTGAACCCCAGCCAGCCGGCTCCCAGGCCCTGACCACAGCGCTGCATGGCACTTCCATCACCCCCTGGTGGGCTCCAGCCCAACTCCCACCTCAGGGCTAGGACACATGCGTCCAGATCCCCTGAAACATTAAAGATCCTCTTTTGGTGATCATCAAATCACCTCCTTTTCACAGTTCCCACAGATCCGAGGGGAAGGGGTGGCCATCACCCGGGTAACAGACTAGCTAGGGCTCTAGGAACCTGAATAGCCAGTCAGAAGGACAAATTCAATCTGAGGATTAAGCCCCGTTCCCAGCCCTTCAGCAACACCCCATGGATGCAGCGCCAGAAACAGGAACAGCTCTGGGGTGGGGGAGGGAAAGGCCCAGCCACCCCAGCAGAGGCACATCCTCAGGGGGTCCTGCCCACCTGTCGCCCTGGGGACGGTCCCACTGGGAGAGGTGGACACAGTCTAGGTGTTCAGGCCCTGACTCCTGTAGGTGCACTGAACCAGTTCCCTGTCTGGCAGCATGGAGGGCACAGGCTTGGCACGGTTCCCTCCCAAATGCTCCTTCCCTGACTCACTTCCTTCCCTGAGGCCCAAGGCCAGGGCCCAGGGCCATGGGGCAACAGCAGGGCTGGGGAGAAGCCAGCCTGAGGCCACAGGGAGCCAGATCCCCCAGCTAGGATCCAGGGGATTAGAGGTCAAAGCAATCCAGTACCTGCCTCTCCTGCCCCTAGCTGAGATGCAAGGAGGGAATTCTGGGGCCCTGGCCTGGCAGTGAGGACGGGGTGCCTTGGGGGAGGGGAGCTGAGCTCCCACCTCCCTGCCCACCTCAGAGGCCCTGCCTCTGCCATTTTCCCCACAGCTTTGCATGTCACCTTTTTCCTTTGAGAGTCCAAATACATTGAAGTCAGAGCCTCATGCATTACTCAGATGTTCTGGTGACTGCCCATCCATGCTGGGCAATGACCCAGGAGGAATCATGGGTGATCCTGCCACCAAGGACCCCTAAAGTTTGGTGAGCCCTAATCATGGCCTTGGCCCCCAAGCTTGAGGGTCATCCTTCCAGAATCATCACTGGGCAACTCTAGACCTGAAGGGGTCCTCAGAGCCCACTTAAGCCCAACTGGAGCTCAGAGAGGCTGAGTGACTTGCCCAAGGTCACACAGGCAGAGTTGAGCCTAGATGGAATGAATTCTGCTGGAGGTGCAGGTTGCTGAACCTCCCCTGCCCTCACACACACAGTTTCCACAGCAACAACGGCTTCCTCAGTAATGTGATTAAACAGCTGGATGGGGCTGATAAGGCGGGAGGTCCAGCACCCGAATGGACGAATGGACTGCAGAGGGGATGTCCCTGTCCTAGGGTGGGTAAACGGCCAGGGGGCAGTGAATGTACCTTCCCCACACTGGCCTGCCTGGGGGAGACCTGTGGGCCTCTGTCAAGAACTGCTGCTAGGAGGAGCCCACGTCCAGAGTGGGGAGAGAGCCAGGCAAAGAGGAGTCTGGAAATCTTAGGGGAAGAACTGGAGAATCTCCATCTGCCACACCTTTCTCCCTAGTGGTCCCAGACTCCCAGGGTAGGACCCTATCTCCTTCCCTGACTTGAATACTTCTTTGCATCTCTGCCAAGAGGTCAGTAACCATGGCTTACACACCCCCAGTGACAGGGAACTCACTACTTCTCAGGTGGTCAGTTCCATCTTTGGATAGCTGATGGTTAGGACTTGGGATTTCTGAGCTGACCACAGCTTCCCAGGAGCTCCCTGGAGTCATCAAATCAAGGATCTTCCTTTACCACCTGGTGCTCCCCAACCTCTAGCATTCACAAAGAGGAGTCCTCCAGGCCAGGGCCAACATGGAGTAAAGGGACACCACCACCTCCTTTGTTCTGGAGGCATCTCTGGCCTCATCAGTCCTGGGCAATTTCGTCACACAGTTCACTTATTTGGAATCTATTTCCAGAATACCCCAAGGCACTCACAGAGACATTGGTAACCTGCCCCAAAGTGGGTAAAGGTGAGAGAAAGAGAGGGAGAGAGGCAGAGAGAGAGAGAGAGAGAGACAGAGACAGAGACAGAGACAGAGAGACAGAGAGAGATTCAAAGAACATGCTATATCATTCCCCCAGTGCATGGTGTGCCTCAGCATGGGTGTGTGTGCAGGTGTCCAGGGGTCATGGATCCTCTTGAGCCCCCCACTCTCAGGGTTAGCAGGAGCCGAGGCTGATGGAGTGAGTTGGAATCAGGCCTCTGCTTCCCCGGGAGCAGCTGGAACAGGAGCCCCTGGCCCACCAGCCCCGCCAGCCCCGCCAGCCCGTTTCTCCTATGTCTTAGCAGTCCTAACAACCCCTCTAACCTCATTTCTCCTTTCCTTCCCTTCTCCAGTGATATCAGGGCCTATTTTAGTTCTCAAAATCATCTCACATTCCCATCTCGCTTGCTCCCACAACACCCTCGTGAGGTGAGTAAGAGGTAGGTGATTTTCCCATTTTGCAGGTAGAGAAGCTGAGGCTGAGAGGATAAGCTGATGAAAGGCTTGGTAGGGCAAATGAGTGGCCCGAACGACCTGACCTTACCACCCTCCCTCCTCAGCCCCAGCCCCTCTCTCCCCTGCCTCTTCCCTCCTGGCTCAGGCACTTCCTTGGCTGCCCTAAACCACTTCCCACAGGGTGGGTCACCTGTACCCCCTAAGAGAGAAGGTTCAGGGGCAGGTGAACTTGAATGACATGCAATGCAAATAAGAAGCAAAGTAGCGCACAGTTCCTTGCTGTCTGGGTAGCTGAGCTGCAGCTGAGGAGCTAGCCTCCCCGCCTCAGACCCCATGTGTCTCATCAGCTGCAGATCCGCAGAGGATGAAGGCCACCCCTCAGCCGGGAGCCTTCCTGCTTTCACCCCGCCTTACCACCAGTCACCAACCACCCCCATGCGGCCCAGAACGGCTTTCTGGAGCCAAAGGGGTGACGTGGATAACAGAGAACATCTGGAGAACAGGTTGAGGAAGGAGAGTACCCATCTGATGTGCACATAACACCTGCACACACACTGGGCCCATACACACCAGGGACATATACAAATACTTGAAATAGGGAAAAGATTCAGAGATCGGGGTTCAGAGGCCCTGGATTTGAGACTATCCTGTGCTGCACACCCCTGGATGACCCTATACAAGCCCCTTTAATCTGAGCCTCGCTGGTGAAATGGAGTCCACACCACTTGCCTCACTGAATTGCAATGAAAATGCAGGGAGCTGCTGTGAGTAGGTTCTGAAAACTGGTGAGAAAGCTCTCGGGCTGACCCCACATAACTGAACGGGCAACCTTTGGACCCTGTAACAAGTGACCAGTCCAGGCTGGATAACAGAGGGGATTTCTGTGAGGCTGGCAAGAAGGACCAGGGTAGACAAGTGACACATTACAGATTAACATTTTAGTGACCTAGAGAAAAGAGAGATCCCCAAAGACACTTCTTGTTTTATTTTGTATTACAGGTACTCCATTGCCCCCAGATTCAAAAACGCTCATGTAATGAGCTGGGACTGTGCTAGGTGGCTGGGGTCAGCCACCGGAAAAGCCCCCTGAGGTCTTAGAGAAGGATGTGGTGTGAGAGTCAAAAAGTCTACTTCTCCAGCCCAGCTCTGCCTTGTCTGGCTGCGGGAATTTAAGCACATGCCCTCCTCTCTCTGGGCTTCTCTTTCCCAGGGCTGGATCTGGGAACCCTGATACCCCTGCACCCGGAGAGGACTGTCTCCAGAGTGGAGTTTGCCTCCCCCTTCCGAGGCCAGGACAGCGAAGATCATCTGCTCTCACACCTGCACTCAGGTGATGCTTCCCAAGAAGCCAGCCTTGGAAAGCGGCAGGTTGATCAAGGACTCTGAAGGCCCCGGGGAGCCGGGGCAGGTGTGCAGGGTGAGCACGCCAGCCCTAGCCGGGTCCACCACGAACGCTGGCAATGAGGAAATGCCCCTCCTGCAGTTTGGGGTTAGCCCGAAGAGAGGGGCTGGGACGAGACGGGCAGTGGGGGCATCTCCCGGTTCCGGGGTGGTGTCCACTGCACCCGCGAGGAGACTCGTGGCCTCGCCTTCCCGAGGCTAGGTCAGGGCAGGTTCCGGGTCCCGGCTCTGGGCGGCGCGGTCCGACCCCCTCCCGGCGCCCCGGCGCCCTCTCCCGGCTCCCCCGCCGCCTCGGGGGTGGGGGCTCAGCCGGCGCGCGCCCTCCGTCCTGGGATACCTCTCCCAGCCCCTGCGGGAAGGCAGGCGGCGGCAACCAGGCGGCCCCCCACTGACCACGGCCCCCGCCACGGCGGGCCCTGAGCCCCGCGCCTTACCCAGAACTTGGAGCCGAGCTCCCCGGAGCCGCACAGGGCGTCCATGGGGCCGAGGCGCGGAGGCGAGGCAGCGAGCGCGGACGCCCGCCGGGGGCCAGGAACAAGTGCGGGCGCGGGGAGCCGCCTCCGCCGCGGGTCCCGCCCGGGCCCGCCCAGCCCTACCCACACCGCCTGCGGGTCGTCGCGCTACCCCGTCCCAGCGGGGTTGCGACAGAGCCTTCAAGACTCCGCGGCGCCGGGAGGGACTTCGGGGTGGGGTGCCATTGACACAGTGACAGTCCTTTCCAGTGTCCCCTGGGCCACGCCGGAGAGATGCCCCTGAAGATGCTAAGGCTGATGGGGCCCAAGCAGAGGGGGAAACTGGGGCACACACCAGCTCCTCCCCACATTCAACGTCGTGGGCACTCGATGGGTCAGAGGAGACATGGAGAGGGTCTTAGCAACACTCCTCTCCTTGAATAAAAATCCTTGAAAAGGTCACGTGCACCTCTGGACCTCAGTTTTGCCATCTGTAAAATGGGAAGAACTTGGGGGCTCAACTGGGAAGGATACTCTCTCCCCCAAGTTTCCAGAGCCAGTTCCTAATGTGCCCCTGTCTGGGTGTACCCTGGGAGGGAGCCAAGGCCCCAGCCTTCCTTTGGGTCTCTTAAATTGCCACCTTCCTGAAGTTTTGCAGCTCCCTGACCTTGGGCTTGGCACTTGGGCACCATTCTCTGCATCTGCTTTCACATCTGTAAAATAGGAAGAGTGGAATAGTCTCAGTGCCTACTTCATAGGATTACTCTGAGGATTAATTGAGAAAGGCATATAAAGTGCCAAGCTGGTTGTCTGGCCCACTTAGTAGGGACCTAACATGACTTAATTTCCTCCACTTCAGCCTGGTCAGGGTGGAGGCTGGAAGAGCCCTGTATTAGCATCTTCCTCCTGAGGCTGGTACTCCACATTTCTCATCTGTAAAATGGGTTTGGGATCAGTGGGCTTCATGTCCTGCTCACCCTAGGCTGGCCAACCTAGGAACTCTCCCCTCTTCCACCCTTCCCTCTCTATACCACCCTCCTAGCCACCCTCTCTCCCCTAACAGGGACCCAGAAGGCAAACCCCACTCTTTCTTGGGACTAAGAAGGAACCCTCCCTGGCCAGCCTTTCCCCTGCCCATCCCACCCCTGTGCTCCCTGACCTCCACCCCACCCCACCACGTCCCCATCTGCAGGGTCTGCTCCTGTTCACCCTGGCGTTCCCTTCCCTGGCACTTGTTCTCAGGAGAAGGTGTTTCCTTCCTTAGCTGCTCAGTGGCAGGCATGGGCAGGCTCCAGCAAGACAGGCACACAAGCAGCGAGCCCCTCTCGTTCCTTTGGGCAGGCAGGAAGTCACCAGAAGGGGAAGTCTCTCCAACTGAGATCTGCGTGGGCATGGGTGGGGGTGGGGGCAGAGTGGACAAGGCAGCTGGACCGGTGGCCCCTCTTTGCCCCCTTCTGCACCACTCACCTCCCTCTCTGGGGAGAAGACTCTACAGAGCTTTCACACCCTTGTCACAGTGTGCCTTGGGTTATATTTAGTGGTGAAAAGAGTCTGTCTTTCCTACCAGTCTGAGAGGTCCCCAAGGGCAGGGACCGATGAGTCACCTGCAATCCCCCCTCCATGCCTCGGGCACTGCCTTTTGTATACTGTGTGACCTTGACAAGCCCCTCGATGCCTCTGGGGTTCAGTTTTTTGAGCAACCTGGACAAGATGCCATCTGAGGTCTCTGCCAGCCCTGCAGTCTAGGATTCCATGGACTGAGCAGCTGGGAATCCTCCTGCCACCCTTCCCTGACTCCTATAGGCCATGTCCTCCATGCAGCCTCTCTGTGACTCCCACCTCCTCCTAGCCCCCCCCCACCTGCATCCTCTGCCTCTCCTTCCTCTCCCGTTCTCTAAGGCTTGCGGAGGTCATAGGCATTAGGTAACTAGGGAGGCTGGCTCTGGGCTTGGGGAGTTTGGGGACTTTCCTTCAGGGGTCATCGGGAATCAGGTCCCCAGGCAGGCCTCCTTCCTGAGACAGGAAGCCCAGGGCCAGTCAGATCCCCCACCCATGACCCTCCAGCCCCAGGCTGGCCAGGCCACCCACGGGCTAGACTCTAGTGTAGGGCAGGACCCTTGGGTTCTGGCTTCAGTGTTGGGGCTGAGGCACCATCTCCTTCGGCTCAGCCTTTTTGTCTGGCTGTTCGAGAGCCCTTCCCAAGCAGGAGGCCTAGATGGGAGTCTCTGAGATCACGGTGGGCCTCTTGCCATGCTTGCCTTCCCTCGTCTCTCTCTTTCTTAATAGCTGAATTTTTCTTCATAGTGTTGACATATATGACATATAATTTGCCACTTTAACCATTTTTAAGTATACAGTTCAGTGGCATTAATTGCATTTATATTTTTGTACCATCAACACTATCCATTGCCAACACTTTTCCATCACCCCAAGCAGAAACCCTATACCCATTAAGCAATAACTCCTCCTTTCTACTTCCCTCACCCTGGTTATCTCTAATCTACTTTCTGTATCTATGGATTTGTCTGTTCTAGATATTTCATACACATGGGGTCATATAATATTTGTCCTTTGGTGTCTGACTTCGGTCACCTAGCATGTTTTCGAGGTCACCTATGTTGTCGCCGGTGTCAGCACTTCATTCCTCTTTATGGCTGAGTAATATTCCTTTGTATGGATACACCACATTTTGTTTATTCATTCATCCATCGATGGACATCCCATCTTTCTTGAGGCATTAGGGGCTCTCCCTCCTATCTGAAGTTCTCCTCCTGGCCTCTCTTTCACCCAGCCCTGCACTAATAACCACAGCGACCCTAGTATGTTGCCCTTTGGGTTGTTCTCCTCAGCAGAGCAAGAGATTTGAGGCCCAGGGAGGTCCCACACCTTGTCTGGGGTGGCCTTGCTTGTCCTGGCAGAGCCTCAGAGCCTCGTCCGAGCGCCAGGCTCCTTGGGCAGGATTCATGCCCTGTCCCCTTAGCTGCTGCACTGTGTATCCTGACCCACCTCCAGGCCACTTGGCAAGCTCTCCCCCAACACCCCACTGCCCTTCCTGCACCTGGAAAACTCTACTCATCTTTCAAGATGTTGCTCAAGACCTCCCTTCCCAGAAGTCTTCCTTGACCTTCCCAGCCCCATTCCTGGGTTAGGGACCCTTCATCTGACAAACTTCTCTCCCTGTACTGTAATCACTGATTGCCAGAAGACGACTGTAATTGCCTTGAAGAGAGGGACTGAGTCTTGTTTATCTCTGTATTCCCAGCACCCAAGACAGTGACTGACAAAGATGATCCTCAGGAAATGTTTGTTGGCCAACTAAGTTCCCCAGGTAGCAAGGTCACCATGGCATTAGGTACAGCCCCAGCAGTGGGCACTGCCCCCTCTGCCTCTGAGTTTTCCAAACCAGATGCTTCCAGCTGGAGGGCTCCTGAGAGGAGCCAGGGGGGCCTCGTGGGTTGGCCTGCAGCACAGAGATGGACTGAACCACCCCCAGCCTCAGTAGCCCAAGCCCCATCCTTCCTCCCCAACTACTGCAGCTCCAGGCAGGATGGACAGAGCATGTGCCGTGCCTCCCCCGCCTGTGAGCATCCCAGGGGAACCCAGCATCAGGGATTTCCTGGCAAGGAGATGGAAAGATAAGATAATTGCAAGGTACAGCTCAGAGCAGGAATGACAGCAGAGAGCAGAAGAAAACAACAGAGTGGCGGGGGCAAGGAGGAGACGGGGAATGGGGAGACCCAGGAACAAGAAATGCTGCAGAGGGGGAGAGTCAGATTAGAACAGGCAAGACGGTGGGGGAAGGGGAGCGAGTAGCAAAGCCAGGCTGGTCTCCCCTTCACCTCACTGCCAGATTCCTTTTAGCCCCTTGTGGCTCCTTGGAGGCCCCAAACCACTCTCCAGCTCT
Source organism: Bradypus variegatus (assembly GCA_004027775.1). Lineage (NCBI taxonomy): Eukaryota > Metazoa > Chordata > Mammalia > Pilosa > Bradypodidae > Bradypus > Bradypus variegatus. The sequence goes on along the minus strand of PVKY010000322.1, from coordinate 42,801 downwards.
CAAATCCCAGCCTGCCCTTTCTCTCCTCTCATGCAACAAGGCCTTTTTTCTCCAGACCCCTGCTTGGTAGGGTCCCGCTCGTCCTGCACTTACGGCCCTCAGCAAGGTCGCCCAGGCCACCCCTCTGCGCCTGACTACTTTTGCATCTGGTTTGACATGCATGTGCACTCAACTCAGGAATTTGCAAAGCAAGAAGAATTAATTAGCTCCTTGGGCCACACTCCACAGCTCCCACACTGGGACCAGAGCTCAGGCAAAGAGTCTCAAAGCTCTTAGCGGAATTCTCTCCTGGAGCCTCGCTGGAGTAGCTGCCTCCTTGACCCACCCTTGCTCTGCCCCTAGAGCAGGAGGCCAGACCATAACCAAACTCACTTTCAAAGAGTTAACTTCCCTCCTGGGAAACACCGCCCGGGATTTGTCCTGGGTCCACTGGCCCTAGCAGGAGCCACTGGCAAGACAGGCTCAGCAGGTAGCCGGCCAGGCCTCCAGGCTGGGCTTCCCCACGCACAGGCACGTCGTCCTGCCCCATTGCCCGTTCTGCATTTGGAAGGTTCTGCAGAGCACCTGCCCATAGGAGGTGTCATCAGTGTTGGTGCCCTTGGCTGGCTTGGTCCCTCTGCAGGAGGGGAACCGGAGTGGCACCACGTCAGGGTGCCTTGTGCTGCCACCTGGTGTTGGATGCCCTCACTGCACCACTGTCACCAGCCCCACAGGCTGGGCATCTCAGCTAGCCCAGGAGAGGGGCAGGCAGGGAGGCCGTCGGGCACCAAGCTGTGGGATGTAGGGGCTGGGGGGACGATGGAGGGGAAGGCTGCTTGGAAAGTGGGTGTGGCCTGGCCCAGGTTGGGGTAAAGGAAGAGAGAAGGGGGTGGGAGGAGACATAGAGCAGTGGCATGGGTTAAAGGGCTGTGCCATGCCAAGCAAGGGTGGTGCCTGGGAAACCGGAGTGATGGCAGAGCTAGACATGGCCAGCCCTTGGGCAAGCTCCCAGGGCTGAGGGACGCCTTCCCCGGTGGTTTAACTCCCCTCTCCACTGAGCCCTTTGGTCAAAGGCAGGCATCCTATGGGGTGGGAGGCAGTGGGCCTCTCTAAGCTTCTGAGTACACCGAGCTGGGAACATGTGTGTACATTTCTATGAACACGAATATGACGGCTTTGGAAATCACACCCTCCTCCCCGGCGAGTCATTTTGTGAACAGGATTCCTCCCACCATGTCCCATTCCCTCCACAGTGAGAGGAGACTGGGGTAGTGTGAAGCCAGTGGGCTGGAGGTTGGCCATCCTAGGGTTAAATCCCAACTGTGCCACTACACAGCTGTGTGATCTTGGGTAAGTCACTTGACCTCTCTGAATCCTTCACCTCCAAGAAAAATGAGGAAAGCAATGGTACTTCCCTTGCTAGGGTGTTGTGAGGAGTACATGAGAGACTGCATATGAGCCTCAGGTTTGTTTTTAGCACCAGTCAGCTTGCTCCTCTTCCCAGTCCCCCACCCCCAGAAAGACCTTTTCCTGGAGTCTTGGGGGTGGAGGAGACAGAAGCAGCCAAGACTGAGGTGGGGCCTGCAGCCGTTGGCACATTTTCCTCTGAACCCCCAAAGAGAAATGTCAAGGGAGCTAGTCTTCCCTCTGGAAGCCCCCACACTCCTGAAGCCACCTGCCAGCTCCTACCGTGTCCCTGGAGGCCCTGAACCAAGACTTGCCACTTCCACCAGACTCCCCAACCCAGTCTCCTTCACCTCTCTCTGCACCAAACCACCCCCCAGCCAAGCACTATGAGGTTAGCCTCGCCATTATTATTACTGTTAATAGATTAAGCAGTGTCATTATTTCCACTTTGAAACCCTTTTAATGAGACAAAACAGTTTCCATTACTGAGAAAGATTTTACACAGTTGGGGGAGAGGTCACAATTCTCTCCCCTCAAATATCCACATTGACTCTGCTATTACTATTTCTGCATCACTACCAAGACGCCCCCTCCAGGGCCACTCCCTTGCTGAGAAACCCACCAGTCCACTGCTGGGGTGGCAGAGAGAGCAGGGGTGCCTTTCCCTGTTCACCAGGCTGACCACTGCAGATCCCTAGAGAGCACCCCCAAATCATAGCCAGGGTACCCCCAAACAAACTGACCTGGCTCTTACTGAGAAGAGGGGGCTGGGGAAGGGGCCCCCCAGAAGAACCAGGAACACTAAGAGTCAACCCCATAATGCCACAGTATTCCGATGCTGCACCACTGCTGACAGAGAGGAGAAGGAGGGTTTTCAGGGAGGCCTGGGATGGAGGGGAGGAGGCCGCGGGCCATTTCTCTGGCTTCCCCTTGACCTAGAATCCTCCGACCACTAGAAGAAAAAAAGACCTCAGAGTTCCCCTCCCCAAATCTCCCACCCTCATTAGGGAACAGACAGCTACAGAATGCTACAAAAATATAAAGGCTTCATCTGCAGACCCAGGTGACAAAACTCTTGGAATTCTGTACAGCTTTGCTTTAAAGGGAAAAAACAGGCAGCTCCTACTAGCACCCCTCTCTCCCACCCACAGAGGCCAGAGGAAAAAGAGTTGGACCTCACTGCACAGCCTGAAAGGATAAAAACAGGTGTTTGCTTCAAGGAGTGGTAGCGTTTCTGTCCAAAAGAGCAATTAGAAAAGCTTCCAGCACAGGGAAAACACAGGGTTGGACAAAGCCTCTGGTCCACCACCCATGGCCAGGCACCCCCAGCTCCCAACTGCCAGGTTCACACAGGGGCTGGGTTCAAGGTTTCAAGTATCTTGGGTTCGAAGGCCCTGGGGGTGAGGGGGTTAGGGAGGGTTTAAGGGAGTGGGGTTGCAGCAGATGTTTGGGGGTGGCTGGCAGGGGACAGGCTGGTGGAGCCCGCAATTGGATCCTGGGGTACCCCTCTTTGCACCAGGGTTTCAGACAAGAGACTATTGCCCGTGGTAGCACCAGAGTGGCTCTCGGCCACAGCTCTTGCCCCTTCTCCCGCCAGTGGCCGCTTCGCCCTTCCCTCCTCTGCTGGCTCCCACTGGGCAGACAGCAGCAAACTGTAGTAAACACCCTGATGGGCCTCGTTCATCACCCCCAGGGGGCCGGCTCTTCACTCAGCAGTCTGGCTGCCCGCCAACCTACCAACTCCACCAGGGGGTCACCTGGGGAGCAGGCCACCCTGGTTTATACAGCTCAGTCCCAGGGCCAGGGGGCAGGTGGGTGGACAAGACCCCGATGGGGCAGTGCCCACAGAGTCCCCCCAGGTGGGAGGCTGAAGCCCAGACTGCTCAGGTCACCCACCCAGCCAGCAGCATGGCAAATCCCTGGCAGAAGCCACAGGAAGAAAACCCAGAGGGCCTGTCCCCACCCCCCCACTGCCCCCCAGATCCCACCGCAGCAGCTGAGGCAGCTCCCCCAGCCTCAGCCGGCCCCATCAACCAAAACAGCTTCATTATGCCAGTTTCCAGCTTTCAGTGTGCCTGAGAGCTGTCAGCAGAAATAAGAGTTAATCTGGAATTACTCACATTCACAGGGACGCCTGGTTAAGAGGAAGAATAAAGCTTTGCTAGAAGCAGGAGGCAGCCCCTTTCCCCCACCATTGGCCGGGCAGAGGGGCTTCTCCCTTGTTCCTGGGAGGTGAGGCTGCAAGGCTGGGGTGTTTGGGTTTTCTCTTCCTCCCAGACACACAGACACACAGAGGCAGCTCTGAACCCTTCCCCCTCCACCCCCAACTCCCCACTCCCAGGAATCTTGCTCCAATGCCATCTGGACATACCTAACTCTCTGACCCCTTTGCTTTTACTCTGGACTGTGATTAACTTTATATTATGGAAAATTACTTTATTATAGATATATACGTATGTATGTATGTATAAAAAGGTTCCATTTCACTTGTAAAATCTCATTTTTTTCTTTTTCTCTCGCTCCCTTTTTTTCCCTACAGAAAACGATGACGCGGTTAAAGGAGGAAATAAGTTACGTTACAGTTTCCAAAACGGTTCTTGCTCCCCACGGAGGACGGGCCCCGTCGGGGCTGTAACGCGCTTGCGGGCCCAGCTTGTGCTTTGCAAGAAGAGGGAATGTAACTAAACTGGTTATTTTAGGTTTCAATAGCCAAGAAATAGACGCCTTGGCCTCAAAAATATTCTGAGACACATAAAAGCAGAAGGAAATAGGTCTCTTCAGTCATAAAATGTTGTACATCCCACATATACTAGATTCAATTAATTTAATAAAATAGAATATACATAGAGATTCTGCACAAACGTATTGCTTTCTCCCAACAGCGTCTGGTGTTGGTAACCTCAGCTGCACTGGGCCTTTCCCTTTCTCTCTGGAGTCGGAATGGCCTGAGCGGCCATTCTCGTGCCAGTTTGCTGGGACCCAGTGCCATCGAGGCCTCCTTGGTGTCTATGTGGAACGTTTTTCAGGAACAGAGCCCAGGAGGAGAGCTAGGATTTGGCACCCAGTGGAGAAAGGAGAGTGGGGCAGGACTCAGGGATCCAGGTCTGCTGGCTCAGAGGATAAGCCAGAGAGCCCCAGCACGTCTTTCTTTGCGGGGGATGAGGCAGCCATGCTGTCAGGGGGCCCCGAGGCCGAGGGATCCCTGGAGTCGCTGGGTGGAGCCCTCCGCCGGAGGCAGACACCAGGGCTAGCTGGGGGCCGAGGGCCCTGGCTTTCCGGGGGGTCTACGGAGATACTGGGCGGGCTGAGTTTTTTCTTGGGCCGGCTCCCAGGCCCTCCGAGAGGCTGGCCTCTGAGACTTGAGGGGCTGGGGCCCAGGCAGGGCTGGGAGCCGCTGTCCAGGCAACTGACGGCGATGGAGTGTCTCCTCTGCTCGTCCAGCCAGGATGCAGGCCGGCGCCGGCAGCTCTGGGCCTCCACGCTGTAGCACTTCTTCAGGTCCCGCGGGGATGGGGGCTCTTCTGGGCTGCTGATGGTCAGGAGGTCTCCCGAAATCCAGCTCAGCTCTGTGTCCAGCTCTAAGCTGCTGCTGGTCTCTGGTGGGCCCTTGCTCCAGCTGGTCTCTGTGCCCAGGCAGGGGGCTGGCAGGGGCACGGGCTTCGAGATCTTGCTCTGGCTGCGGGAATGCTGCAGCACCCGGATGCGTGACCGGTCGCAGAAGGAGGTGGCCCGGGCCAGAGATGGGGAGCGCCCACTGCCCCCCGACAGCAGGTCTTCCCGGCTGCCCAGACCCGGAACGTCCAGGGAGTCAGTCCTTATTGCTGCCTGTGTGGGATAAAGGGAAGGCTCAGCCCGGGGGCTTCCTTTCTACTGTGGATTGTCCTGCCTGTCAAGCCAGGTATTCCTGAACCCCAGGCAGGTGGAAGACTACTTTTTTTTTTCAGGGCTATAGGTAGTTGCTCTTTTTTGGGAGATGGGGGCCACCTGCAGCCTGATCTCTGTCATCCACCATGCCTCCCACCCCAAGCCCCGTCTTTTCTCCTGCAAACCCTGCAGGAATAGCTCTCTGCAGCCCCTGACCCCTGGGATACCAGGAGGCACCCAGACCAGCTGTGCTCCCCAGCCTCCCAGCCTTTGCACAGACCATTCCTTTGGCCTTGACTGCCCTTGCTGTCAACTTTATGGACCCAGGTCCTTGGTGATGCAGTTCCTGATCATCTCTACCTGCAAGTCAAACAGACCCCTTCCTCCTGTGTGCTCCCTACTGCTCCATGCCCATAAGCATCACAGCACCTGGGACCCGCTGTGCCACCATCTATCTGATGACGTGTACGTCTCTGCTACTAGACGGTGAGCTCCTGGGGGGCAGGGGCCAGGGCCCATTTGGCTGTGTCCCTGGGGCTTGGCACACAGAGGCTGCTAAGGGACTGTGTGCAGAATGAATGATTGCCTGCTTCCCCAAGGGCACAGGATGGAGCAGAGTGTCACATGGCCACACTCACTCAGAAGTGCACACACAGGATGCGGGCCTGTGGCCATGTCACAGGTGGGCAGATGGGCCTCACCCAGCTGCAGGAGCCTCTGCTTTGGGCCCCTGGAGGGTGGGCTCCAGAAGGTGGGCCTGTACTTGGCCAAAAATGGAAACACTTACATGGTGGGGATAGATTGTTTATACAAAATGATTAATAATAATTGCCTGGGCCTCTCTACTAGGTCCAAACGTGTAGAGAATAGTAGGAAAGCAGCTCTGGAGTGGAGTCCAGAGACCTGGGTTCTACCCCTGACTCAATGTGTGTCTGGGCAACCATGGACCTCCTCTGGCCTTCAGTCTTCCTCACTGTAAAAGGAAGGAGGTGCAAGCCCAAAGCTTCCCCTTTGCTCAGTGCTGCGTCCTTGGTACCTAGAACTGAACCTGGCACTCACTGGCACGCAAGAAATGTTTGCTGGAAGAACAAATGGCATCACCAATAGCCCACGATTGCCAGTAGAGCCCAGCCCCCCGGGCCTTGTCCCCCTCTCCTCTGCTCACCTGGCGCCTGAGTGGCCTCTGAGCCAGAGGGGAGCGGCCGGGTGGGGGGAGTTTGGGGATGGTGGCCCAGGTGGGTGTGCTGTGGGGCTGGAGCAGGTGGGGTGCATCTTTGGGAAGCTGCAGGATGTAGCTGGTATCTGCTGGCTGAGAGTGAACAGACAAGACAGAGCCTGGGCAGGGGTGGGTAGTAGGGAGAGAGAAGAGTTGGAAGATCAACCAGTCCTGGCTCCCTCCCGAGCCCCCCCCCAAACTCTCCCTCCCCTGTCAGGGCCTCCACCCTCCCCACATAACCTGCACCCTGGAGTGAAAGCTACTCCCCTCAGGCTGGGGGCTCCCTCGGGCAGAGGCTAGGTCCCCCCTTCAGGCTGAGGGCTCCCCAGATGTAAGCGAGACCTCTTTTGCTGGCTTAGTCCCCCCGTAGGTCAGGACTGGGCTTAGACAAGGATGGGGTCTCCCTGTGTGTGCTGAGCCAGCCTGCCCCCACCCTGGTACCTGATTGAGCTTTGGGGAGCCCCCAGCCCCTGTGTCCCGGGGACCCCTTGGCAGTGCTCCCATCACGGCACATGTAGCTGTCGTTGGGCAGAGAGTGCGTCCGGCTGACCCCAGACTTCCGGACAGTCAGCAGGTCTGGGTCCAGGGTGACCAGCACCTCCTCAGGGTGCGGTTTCATCTGCAAAAGGAACAGGGGAGGGAGGTGGGAGGAAGGGGAGGGGACCGGGTGTCCAGATTTGGCAATTGAGGCACAGCTGGATAACAGAAACCAGAACCTCCCGCCCAAGGCCCCCCTCCCATCCCCTCCCCATTCAAAGAGGTGACAGGCATGAGTGTGGTCGGGAAAAGGGGCAGACACACAGATGGGCCCTCCACACGGGGAGGAAGGCGGGACGGAGAGCACCATCAGCAGGACAGCGCCTTGGAGCCTCGTGCGGGACGGTGGAGGGGCTGGGGAGGCACCAGGCAGGGAGAGCAGACCAGCCCTGCAGGTGGTTAGAGGGCTCGTTCTAGAGGCCCCATTTGGAGGCTCTGGAGGGAGCTGGGTGTTCAGCAGGCATGAGCCTGGGGCCTCAAGTAAGCACCCACAGTCCCCAGCCAAGGTTACTGGGTGCTAGGTCTGTGGGGGCTTGGGGAGGGGGACCCTCCAAGTCAGCCCAGGGGAGCCTGCAGGGCAGAGGCTACTTTCACCACCCCATTCTGAATGGTGGCTCCAATGCCCAGCGCCAGGCCTTGGCTGGGGAAATGTGGGCTGGTGGGATGGATGGAGGAAGCCCAGGGGGATGTTACGGCCAGCTCACCCACCCCATCTCCTCCCCCCACCAATACTCAGTGACCAGGCATAAGAGGGAGGGGTGGGGGCAAGTCCTGGGCCCTGGGGACGCAGCTCCTCCCTTGGAGGACAGCCTGGGGGTGAGAGTGGGCTTTCTGCATCTGTTTCAGTGAAACGCAATAATCAGCTTTTGATGGTGGGGCTTATTCCCAAGAAATAACTCTGTCTCCCTTGTGACCCTCTTCCCCCTCAGGATGCCTGGAACCTTCCACTCCTAGTTCCCAAGGAGACCCAGCCAAGGAAGCAGCCCCAGCAGGGCTCTGACTGGCTAAGGTGAGGGACAGCCTGGATCCTTTGCTGTCCCTTGCAGCCCCAGGCTCCACTGCCACCAATCACCTCAAGAGCCCTAGGGACCCCAGCCTGTGGTAAAGCCCCTGCACCAGCTGAGCCCTGCTCAGAGGAGGGGACCCCCACCCCTTCTTACATTGCAAGAGGAAGGGAGGAGGGGCTGCTCTCAATCAGGCAGGGCTAGGGAGCCAGGAGAGGGTGAAGGAGTTGTTAAAAGCACAAAGAAGGCAGGCCCCCCACCTTTGGCAGGGAGTCAAGGACACACAGGGACAGTGACAGAGGACACAAGAACAGCCCCCGGTGAAGAAGGGCGTGGCAGTGGCGGTAGAGATGTGGCTCTCACCCACTAGGCGGTGGTGAATGTCTCATGTTGGGGGGAGGTGGGGAGGAGGGCAGGAGGGGAGCAGGGAGGGGGAGGGCCGGCTTGCAGAGGGCTCCAAACCCAGGGGCTGACTCTGCAGCTCACAGGTCCTTGGGGTCAGCTGCTTGATGTCACCTCTGTTTTGGGCTGTGTCACTCCTGGTGTCTGGATTAACCCTTTTACAACTGTGCCCCTATAATCTCCAGGTAGGGCCCCCACCTAATCTTATCTAACTTCTTTTCCCACAGTGGGGGACCTGAAAGAAGGCATGCTGGTGAAGACGGTGGCACCGGGCACTGGAGTGCCTGCAGAGTGAGGGGAGACGGACCCCAGGCCCGGGAGGCTGTTGTCTGGAGCCCTGCAGCCAGCCCGGCCCACGGGGTAGGGGGACAGCGGGGTGGGGAGGGCAGTGGGGGGCTGTTTGTATGTACATTGCTCTCCGGGGCACTAAGTAAGAGTGTGTGAGTGTCATCAGGCAAAGAGTCATCCGGCTGAGCTAGGGAGCAGGATGGTTCAGACACAATCTCTGACGTCAGAGACAGAGCCTCCATCTCCGCTAGAGGGATCTAGACAAGGAGAAAGACGGTCAGGCGTAAGAAACCAGGATGGCACACGCTTGCATGCATGCATACACACACACACACACCCTCAGTACCCCCTTTTCCCAAAGCCCGGGTGAAAAGGCATCCCTTCTTGCCCCCCACCCACTTCCCAAATGAATTGGCAGCGCCTCCCCTCGCCCCACTTCAAACCCCTGCTCTCATCAGAGGCTGCGGCAGGCAGCAAAGAGCCAGAGCAAACGCTGACAAAGCGGGAGACACAGAAACCACATTCTAAAGACGCCCCAGGAACCTTCTGGCCCCCTCCCACACCACCACCACCCAGGGAGGGAGCGGGGAGGATGAACGGCTTTCTATTCCCGCAAAGATAATACCAAAGAAAAAAGAAGAAAAAAAAAAGGCCAGCAAAGCACTGTCTCTCCTCCCGGCACAGACAGAGCGGTGTGGGGGGTGCCGGGGACAATGCGGCCAATCTGATGGCTCTTTTCTGCCTATTCTCTCAGCTTCCCAAAGCATGGCAGGACTTGGCCTGCCCCCAGAATCTGGCTGCTCCCCTCCCAGCCCCTCCTCCGCCCGCCTGCAGCCCGCCGCCCGCTCCAGCTTGGCCCCAGCAGATGCTCTCCCCGCTGGCCTGCACCGGGCACACTCGGTGGGCCGCCACGCCATCTGGCCGGACAGGGCGGGGAGTGGTCTTCAGTGCCTACGGACCCTCACAGATAAGCTGGCTGCTCTGACCACCTTCCCCACCACAGCCTCTTCCCGTCCACCATTTTTCCCCCGAGCCTCCTCAGGACGGAGAGGCCTCAGGAAGAGACTTGCTTTCCCACTGGTTGATGTGGGGTCATGGCCACCAGTCCCTCTCTGAGATTAAATCCCAACCAGAAGGCCGGGGTCTGGAGGCAAGGTCCCTTCCCAGACATGGAACACCGTCCCTTTCTCTGGATTGGGCCAAAGGCTCCCCAGGCACATGGAACCCGCCCTCCTGCCTTCCACCCAACAGGAGGCCTGGGCTTTTCTGTCTCCAGCTGACACCTGTGTCCTCGCCCCCCGCCCCCACTCCAGGTCTGCCAGGGCAGCTCTGCTTCCTGAGGGGGGCTGACGCCTTGCCTGCAGCCCCTGACCCGGGAGGAGGGATGGTGGGGTGCTCCGACAAGTTGAGGGGGTCCAGGGCAGCCAGTCAAGTCACAGGGGTAGATGAGGGCAGGAGGACCCCAAAAAGCAGAAGACCCAGACTTAGATGGGAAGAAAAACCACGTGGCACTGTGAGCAGAGGCTGGGTTGGGGGAGGACGCCAAGTCCCATTTCACACCAAGTTCCCCAAAATCCACCCCTGTGCCCTTTCAGGACAAGGTCAGACTTCCTGAAATCCATGGCTCACTGACAATATTCGTCATGCCCAGGGAGCTCCACAGTTTAAAAATCCACCAAGCAGAGGTCGAGGGGTAGAGCTGGACACAAGGAGAAGAGATGGACTGTGACCCTACGTGGCCCTCCTTGGGTCCCTGCCTCCCACGCTATCCCCAGAGACCCCCTCTCCCTGGATCTGGCACCTTGCCCACCCCACCCCCCAAGTTCTCACCATCAATCTGCTTTCTGCCCCCTCCTCCCTTTCTCTTCCAGATTCTTCTTTACACACCCCCTCCCTCCAAGCCCTCCTCCACCCACCCACCTCTGATCTCAGCATCCCTGCCCTCCAAATATGAGTTCCAGAGGGCGATCCCAGCCTGGCGGAACTCCTGGCTGCCTTGGCTGCCCCCTGCTAAGCACAAAGCTCAACTGAGGCCCTGAGGCTGCTCTTTCTCCAGATCCCCAGTGGGCAGGGCCACACCCCCAGGCTCCCCAGAAGCGCGGCACAGCATGGCACAGCCCGGCACGGTCAGGGGAGGGACACAGCATGGGGGCACAGTAACCTGTGGGTCGGAGCCGCCCGGGCTGGGGGCGGGAGGGAAGGCAGAGGGCTGGCCCCCCAGGCCTGCCAGCTCGTCCATCAGCTTCAGCTCCCCGTCCAGGGAGCCCTGGATCAGCAAGGATATGGTGTCAAACAGCTGTCTGTCCTGGGGAGGACCAGCCCGTGCAGGGAGCCGGAGAGTCAGGGGATCGGGGTTAGAGGGGCAGTGGTGGGAAGTGTCGTGGCAGGGGATTGATGAGAGACAGAGAGGAGGAGGGGGTGAGATACGTAGCATACAGCACCCCACACACACCACAGGCACACACACAGATACACACAGACACACACAGATGCGCACAGACACATGCAGCAACCAAGAGGCAGAAAGGGGGGTGGGGAGAGGAGGTGTGGAAGGAGAGATGAGAGACAGAAGATGGGAAGATCCCAGAGAGAGAGAAGGAGACAAGTAGAAAGGATGGGGAGATGGAAGGGAGTTGGACAGGGGGAGGGGCAGGGAAGACAGAGGATGGCCATCGGGCAAGGGTAAGAAAGAAACAGGAAGGAAACAGAAATCTTAGCCTCCACCCTAAGAGCCAGGAAGGCACGGCCAGACCAGGCAGGAGCAGGGGACTGGTGAGTCGGCACAGCTGCGGCCGGTTTGCCGGGGGGGGGGGGGCGGCCCCACGGGAGGGAGAGTGGGCAGCCATCTCCGGGAGGGGGCAGGGGCTGCTCGCCCCTCGGCATCCAGGTGGGGAGGGGCGGAGGACCCAGGAGGCGCCCTCAGGTCCGCCGTGTGGCCCTTCTGCTCCTGGGCCCCGCCAGGCAGCGCGGGGCACTCACTCACCGTGGGGCGCTCCAGGGAGAGCCGGGAGGCTGCTCGGCTGTGGGCTGCGGCGGGCGGGGCCCCAGTCTTGGGGCTGTCGGGGCCCCCGGGCCAGAGGAAGGGGCTGCCCAGCGGCGAGTGGGGCTGCGGGCTGAGCGTCTTCATCTCCAGCTCCAGCTCGGCCTCCAGCTCGGCCTCCTCCTTGGCCTCCTTGTTGCTCTCCTCCAGGTGCTTCATCAGCACGGCGATCACCACGTTGACCAGCACGAACTGGGCTGTCAGCACGAAGGACACGAAGTAGATGGGGGAGATGACAGTGTTGTAGCAGGTGGATTCCTGGTCGCAGTCCCGGAGGGTGTCCTGGGGGGGGCGGGTTAGAGGGGTGAGACCAGAGGGGGTGACCGGCAAAGGGAGCTGACGTGGGAAATCGGGGCATCGGGGTGATGGAGGAGAAGGCAGAGCAGGGAGCTATGGTGTCCTGGGGAGAGGAGGAGCTCCGGAGAGTTCTGGGAGTGGGGAGAGAAGATGGTCCACTCCTCTTCCCAAGGAACCACGCTGCTCACTGGGCCCAAGCCCCTCTGGGAGGCCGCCTGCAGGGGGCCCTCACCTTCATGATGCCATTCCAGTTGTCACCAGTGGATACCCGGAAGAGGGTCAGGAAGGCCATGCCAAAGTTCCGAAAGGTCGCATGCCGGCCCAGGCCCTCGCAGGGGTGCGTCTCATCACACTCTGAGGGAGGAGGCAAAGGGGACAGACACCCAGGTGAGTCCAGGAGCCCCTGGGTAGCCAGCCCCGGCTCCTCCGCCCACCCCCACCCTAACTCACCCAGGTCTCCAAAGAGCTCCACGCCCAGAGCTGCAAAGATGAAAAACAATAACATGAAGAGAAGTCCCAAGTTCCCCACCTAGAAAAGAGGAAAAGAAACGGAAAAGGTGCCGCTGGGTCTCCCAGTCAGCCTGAGAGCTTCCTGGAGCCCCCGGCCCCTTTGGAGAGTAGCCCCCACCCCAAGCTGCAGTTCTCCCCCTCCCCCACCCCCCAACTCCCAGCTACCTGGGGCAGGGCCTGCATCACCGTGTCCAGCAGCGCCCGCATGCCCACGGCCATCTTCAGGAGCTTCAGCACTGCGGAACAGGGCAGAGGCATGAGCTTGCACCTCTGGAGCCAGGGCTGGGTGGAGGCCGCTGGGGTGGCCTGTTCTGGTCCAACCAGGCTACCGTGGACCCCCAATCCCCTCAGCCCAGCCCCCCGACCTTCCCCTTTGGCAGAGGCTGGGAGAAAGACCCAGGGAAACCTGCAGCCACCCAGTCCTTGGCCAGCCATGGCGCTGACCCCTGCTGTCTTCCCCCAAACTGGTCCCTCTGGGGGAGGGGGGATGGCGGCGGGCACCGACCTCGGGCAATGCGCAGCACCCGCATGATGCGGATGATGGTGGGGTTGATGGGCAGCGAGGCGTTGACCTCGATCTCCTCCAGCGTGATACCCATTATGGACAGCAGCACAATGGCCAGGTCCAGCTGGTTCCACCTGGAAAGCCCAGGACACGGCCCCCTGAGATGGGGAAGGGGGCACTGCCAGGGAGTTGGGCAGCTGGGGCAGCACCCGGCTGGCAGGGCTGGGGGAGGGGCAGGGGGCAGGCAGCCCAGGCTCCCTGTCCTGCAGAGGAGAGGTGTGACTGCTTTGACTGTCATGTGGCCAGTGCTGGCAGCAGAGGTGGGACCAGGACTGGAACTTGCCGGAATCTGTATTCATTTGCTTTTTTTATTTAGCATTTCTGTGATGTTTATTATGTGCCAAGTGCTGTTTTAAGGGTTTTACCAATAAGCACACATAGTTCTCCTGATCTGTGATGTGGATGTGATCACCTCCCATTTTACAGATAAGGAAACTGAGGCACGGAGAGATTAAGCAACTTACCCTGAGGTCACCAGCTACTCAGAGGTCGAGCCAGGATTCAAGTCTGGCTCTGGGTAGCCTGGCCCCAGCTCTGTGCCCTGAAGCCCCAGGCTGGGCCACCTTGATTTCCAGCTGCGAACGTCCCCCAGGCCCTGACTCATCAGGTTCCCTCCGTTCCCTCCCATCTGCCTGGATTCCACACTCCCTGCATGCACCCAGCAGTGCTGGGTGCATTCTAGGGTGGGGGCTGGACCCCCGGGAGCTAAGGAATGTCTTCAGGCACTAGATTCCTCTGGGCGTTTCCTGAGGACACTTGCCTCTTCCCTCCACTCCCCAGGTCCCTCTCCCCTCTGTTACCTGTCCTGGAAGAACCGACGGAAGCCAAAGGCCACCAGTTTGAAAACAGATTCCAAGACGAAGATGACGGTGAAGATGTAGTTGCAGATCTTCAGAGCCTCGTCCAAGACCTGGTAGAGGTAGGGGCAAGATGCGGGTCTCCTAAAGCTGGTGCCCACCCCACCCTCCTCATCCCTCCCAGGCCTGGGAGAGAGGGTGAGTCTAAGGGGACCTTCTCCCCTGCCTCCCTCATGATGGTGGACCACTGGCTACCACCCAGCACACAGTGGGATCCTCGTCCACACAGATGATCCAAACTTCATGCTAAAGGGCCTCTCTCCTTGAGGGCTGGTGAGGAGACCATGTGCGAATGTGCTCGAACTGGAAGGAGCTGTGTGTGTTCATAATTCAACCTCTTCATTTTACAGATGGGGAAACTGAGGCCTGGGGGGGCAGTCAAGCGACGCTGACTGGAGAAGAGGCAAGATTGCAGGTGAGTTTTAGAGTTGGATATTCACTAGAATCTAAATTCTGGAAGGGCAGGCACTGGCCTGCCTTCTTCACCCTCAAAGGCCTAGGGCCCAGCACATAGTAGGCACTCAGTAAAAACTTACTGAATCTAAGCCCTCCAGTTTCTAGCTGTGTGACCTTGGTAAAGTCAAGGAACCTCTCTGAGCCTCAGTGTCCTTACTGTGAAACAAGGGTGAGTACAAGAGGAACCCGGGTTTGGGGGAGGCTCCCACCTGGGGCTGCTGGTAGTGCTCCATGGCCATGGTGACCACGTTCAGCCCAATGACGCCAGTGATAAAGAGGTCCAGGTAGTGGCTGGTGCACAGGTGGTGGACGAGGAGCCGGAAGCGGGAGTAGTCCGAGTAGTAGGGCTTGCACTGGGCTTCTGGTGGGGCAGGGTAGGAGAGCACAGCACCCATCAGGGCTCTGCCCCCTGCACCCCCTCCACCCACAGTCCCCCACAGCTGCCAGCCTCTATCGTCAGAGCTGAAACATTCCAGTGTCATCAGCATCCTTGCCCCGCCCCTCCACTGCCCTTCGTGGGGGGAGGCAGGACACCTCCTTCAGCGTCTCCCCCTCCAAGCATCTGTTCTACCGGCTATGAGTGTCGGGCACGGGAGGGGGCAGGACATGCACAGCTCCCATCCCATTAGACACCAGGTGAGTCCCTCCCCTAGGCAGCCTCCAAAATCCACCAGCCCCTCCTCAGGCTCTCGACTCAGTGCTCCACAGAGAGGCCAGATCAATCAGATGAAAAACAACCAGTCTTATCGGGCTCAGAGGACACTCCATCAACTGCAAGGCGAAGGCTCTGGCTCCTTCACCAAGCTTCAGCCCCTCGAGGGGAACAGAGGAGATTACAACAGAGCTGGGATTTGGAGATGAAAACCGGAGCTTGGAAATTGGACATCTTCTTGGCTGGCGGCACTGACCCACCCATGGGGCCTCTGGGGGCTGGGCCTGGGCCTCCTGCGCCCTCACGCGGGGCAGGGCGGGGGGAGGGCTCGGCTCCGCCCCAGACTCAGGCTGGGAGGGCCCCGCCTGGGGGACTCACCCGGATCTAATGAGGCAATGCCCACCTGCCCTGGGTGTCGGGCAGCATGAGGGTGCAGGCTGGGCTGGAAGCACTGTCTGAGATCTGTCAGAGGCATAATATTTCTCTTGTAATTAGCAGGCCACTTAGTTATAAAAATCGTGGTGCCAGAAGGCTGGCCTGCTAGGCAGGCAGGATAAAGCCGGGGACCAGGAGTTTGCAAAGGCCCCTCCTGCAGGTGCTGAGGAAGGGCCAGGCCAAGTCGCGGGCAGGTATTATCTGGAGGGGGGTGACAGAGTGGTCTCCCTGGAAGCTACAATGGCAGAAGAGGCTTTCAGTCCCCCGAGGAGATGTGGGGCGGCCTCAGGTCCCAGACAGCCCTTCCCCTATGTCAGCAGGCCCAGGGCAGAAGCCAGCCTGCAAGGGCTGCAGCCTCCGAGGCCTATGCCAGCTCACATATAACTGCCCTTTCCCATGCAGAGGACTATGGAAGAGAGAGGTAAACTGAGGCAAGGAGTGGCCTGAGGTGGGCTCCCACCAAAGGCCGAAGGAAGAAGAGCGCCCAGGAGCTGCATGGCCAGCTGCGCCCAACACCTTGCCCAGGCCTGCCCGGCCACCGCCCAGCATTGCCTCGAGGTGTGGATAACCAAGAGGCAGCATGGCCCGAGTGGGGTTAGGCCATCTTTTTGTTTTCCGTCATGGGCCAGCCAACGCTGGCTTGGCTCAGGCAGCCCTTCTGACCCCCAGGGGTGTAGGATGGGTAGCCTGGACAGGGGACAACCCAGGGCCACAGGTCATCCACTCGGCGACCGTGGAGGGTGGGCCGGGCGAGCGGGCCTCTTCCTTCCTTCCTTCGGTACCGACAAGGCGCAGAGGGCGCTAGCCGCCCAGCGTTGGTTGCCTTAGCAGCCGGAACTCTTTCTCTGCATTGATCTCCATAAATGCCGAGAGCACCTGATCCCATTATGCTAAAATATGAATGGAGAATTAACTAAAATGTTTGAATACAATTAGGTTAGGAAAAGCGGCTCCTTATTAGTCCCATTATTAGCCGAGACAATGCAGAGGCGAGGCGGGAAGAGGGGATTTTCTCCCCTCCTCAGTGCAGACGCTGCCACCTTGGCCTTCCCTCCCAGGCGGGAGGAGTCTGAGGGGTGGGTGCCTGGGATTCAGCCAGGGACCCTCCTCCCAGCGGCCCAGAGGGAAGGCGGGGGCAGGAAGACAGAGGCCCAGCGCCTGCTCAGAGCAACTGGTCCCCAGGCCCTGGGGTCTGACCAAAGCCCTCCACCCTGGCCCCACTCTCGACCGGCCGGTGCTGAGGCTGCCGGAAGCCCCCGACATCAGAGCGTAGGCCAAAAGGACATCAGGGCCTAGCTCACCAGCATCTCTGCAGCCAGCCTCTGTTTTACAGAGGAAAAGAATGGGGCCCAGCAAAAAGTGGCTCATCCAGCACCCTGCGAGGCAGTGCCCGAGCCCAAGCCAGGATCCCACAACCAAGCGGCCAGTGGGTTTTGACGCAAGGCCTTGCCTGGGGCATGGGCCCAGAGGAGGCCCTCGGAGGGCTGTTGGGCCCTGGATGCTGCCGCTCACGGGCCTCAGCTCTGAAAACAAGCACCTGGGTTCGGTGTGGGGAGAGAGACCCTCTGGGAGGAGCCTTGGGTGGGGCTGCTGCTCCAGGAGCTGTGGCCATAGCCCAGGAGGGGCCCTGACCCACGGTCACTGGCACGTTGGCAGCCCTGTCCCCATCTCCTGCCTCCCACCAGTATGAGCTGCCTTAGGTGGAGCAAATCCCCGAGTCAGACGGTGCAGGAAAGGGCACCCCAGGACTACCCGGACTCCAGTTGGGCAGGGGCAGAGGCAGAGGAGGGGGCGGGAGAGGGGAGCAAGGCTGCAAGTGAGAGCAGCAGGGTCAGCCAGTTAGTAGGGGTCATTTGGGAGACCGAGGCAGACAGGGCAGAGGGTTTGCAAAGGAGAGTGGCAGCAAGGTAGGAGGAAGACAGGGGTCACTCCCAGGGACGCAGGCCCACGGCCAGGCCTGATCACTGGGTCCCAGCCTGACAAGAGGACAGAGGATGAGTGGCCACTCTGGAGGCAGACGCCACAGGTGGTTAGGGAGGGTGGTGCTGACACTGGAACCAAGCAGCTGCTGGGGCCAGTCTGGTCGCCCAGTGGCCCTGTCCCTCCCTCCACGCGGCCTGTTCCCCTGACAACCAGACTCTGTCCTTCTGCCTCTCCCTGGGCTCTGGCTGTCTGAGGGAGGAGGGGTCCTGGCCAGGAGGAGCTGTGCACATGTGTGGTTCCCAGTAGCCCCAGACTAGGGGGCTTCACTTGGTGCCCACTCTATTCCTGGGAATACCAGAGCCTCAGCTTTGCCATCACCTGGAAGCTGCTTGGAAATGCAGTTGCTCGGGTGCCACCCCAGACCACGCTGGGAGACTTTCGGGGACGGGGCCCAGGAGACCGTGTTTTAATACACTTTCCAGGTGATTCTCATGCACATGGATGCGAAAAAGCTCTGATATAGACCATGCAGAAAGAACTCCAGGTCCTGGGGAAGGAGGACAAAGGATGCCCTGGGCTGCCCTGTCTGGGGGTCTCTGAGTCTTCACTACCACCCTGGAAAGGTGAAACACATGATCTTGATGTGCCAACAGGAGCAGAGGCAGAATGGCTCTGGAACGGGGGTGCAGTGTGGTAGGAGCAAGAGCCTTTAGTTTTGAGTGGGTATCAGTTCTTTGGGGCTGTGAGTCTGCTCGTATTGATTCATAGGACAAACCCCCTGGTGGAGAAGCCACTGGGGGCCAGTCCTGTGCTACAGGTGTGTTCTGGGGTGAGTGTGGACGTGCTCAGTCTACAGACCAGGTGGACCCATAAAGGGAGAAACTGAAGTTCACTTCCTTTCCTCCCCTCAGGCCCTGACACTCCAGGTATTTGCAACTCAGCCTGACCCAGACATGTGGGGACCCAGGCAATCTGGACACAGACCAGCCAGAGACTCCTGGGCCCCCAGGTAGGCTCTCAATGCCAAACGCCGTAGCTCAGCACCTGGGAGTGCAGGTGACCCCGAACCGCCGAGGGCCCCCGGCAGGACCCACTGGCTGGCAGCCTGGGAGGGAAGAGTGGAGAAAGGCGCAGCCCCGTGGTTCCCAGCCTGCAGCCCAAAGCCTCCACCAAGGTTTCTAAACGCTTAAGACCCCACCCACCAGTTCAAAATGGTCTGTGCTGTGGTTCAGCGTGGTGACCCCTCGGCAGCTCAGAAGCTCTGATGAGTAATGAGTGCCTTTAATTAGTAAACTCAGTGAAACAAAGTCCTGACTGAAGTGCTCTTAACAGTCTTTCAAAAATGGGGTCTGTCCAGACAGATGACAAGGGGGGCCCTGGAGAAGAACAGGTTGGGAACCACAGGGTGGAGACATCAGCGGGTAACCGGGCTGCACAGCCGGGTCTCAGGTTCTCTGGCTCTCCGCCTAGGACCTGTATGGGGGGTGGGTGGGGGTGGCGGTGCAGCAGGGGACCAGAATGAGGGACCCAGGGGGCAGGGCGGGCGGACCGGGAGGCCCTTCCAGAGACACAGCTCTCAGACACAAGGACCCAACTCACTCCCAAATCTTGGGGTTTTTTTGGGGAGGGAAAAGCTCCTGGGTGACTCGAGCCTCCAAAACCCCAATTCTGCTGTTTGTAGCAATGACGTGGGCACTGCGATTACTTGACTATTAATGAGTCTGTTCAATTATTCATCATTACATTTTTAAAACAAATCCTTCCCCTCTCTGCTCCTCTCACCCTGCTCCCTTGGATCAAAGCCTCCCCTTCCGACAAGAGGAGACAGGAGAGATTTGCAGCTCTAATAATCAAACGGTGCAGAACAGGGCGGGAGGAACAGGAGTGGGTAGAGGGCAGCCCGGGGGCTGGGAGTCGGACCTTGGGAGCCTCTGCAGAAAAGGTGGGTCCTCCTGGAGGCGTCAGAGGCAGGGGGCTTACACAGTCCCCACCTCCTGTCCAGCTTAGCCCAGGCCTGCGGGAGGACGCTGAGCCCAGCACTTCTGCTCCTGCCCTTGTGGGAGCCCCGGGGACCCTTGCACCCTCACCCCAAGGGGACAGAATCAACGAGCCACAGAGAGGGAGCAGAGAGCATGTCCCCGCACGCACGCATGGGGCAGGCCCGGGGAGCAGGTGGGCCTGACCGCCCCCCGGCCACGCCCCGGGACCCACAACCACAGACGCAGTACCTGACGCAGCGCTGGCTGAGCTGCCGGAAGCAATTACATCGTCCAGCATTAGATCTAAAAGAACGAAACATGACATTGGTCACTGGCTGGACCAGGTGGGCTGGGCAGGGCTCCCTCCGCAGCTCACACCCAATCACTCTGCCTTTGAATGGGGTGCACTGAGCATGGGTGGCTGGTTCAGTGTCCAGCCCCAAACTCAGGGCACAGGACACCTGAGGCCAACAAGCCATTCATCAGCTGGAAAGGGCCCCAGGGGCAGGCAGTCTGTCACCAGACCAGATGTCCACTCCTACCAGTGCCACAGCCCCAGTAGCACTCGATATGGCTTCGGACCCCAGAAGGGGAGCCAGCTGGTCAGGCAGGAGCCACGAGGGCCTTCTGCCAAAAGAATTCCATCTGCGGACGCCCTGCCAAGCCAGCAGCCTGCAAGGACGGGTGTGGTGGACGGAGCAGGGGTGGGAGCGAGGCTGCTGAGGACAGTGCACCTGCGCAGCTCCAGACATCCACGGGGAGAGCCGAGACCGGGCCCCGACCCCAGAGCTGAACCCAGGGCTTTGGGGTCAGGGGTATCGAGGATGTGGGACAGGGAGAACCACAATGCCCACTGCTGCCCCAGAGGCCACTGCCTCCTCCACCCCCTCCTCACGCAGCCCCCGTCGCGCACAGGGAGCACCGGCCCTGTTCCCCCCTGCCCCACCTTATTTCTGACTCCCACACGCTCTCCCCTCGCTCCAGGTGCCTCTCAAACGGCAGCAGGAGATGGAGGCAAGGAGGGCAGAAGGAAGGGAGGGGGTCCTCACCCCCTGACTCATTTGGGGGTACTCACGTTTCCACAAACCACGGGGACAACGCAGAACACTGCACGCATCTTAGTGTGAGGAACACAGTTTGTGAAAGGGTGGGGAGAGGAAGGCAACCCACAGACCCAGCGGAGACAGACCCACACATGACACACTGAGGGAGGTGTGGCAGTGACGGAGAGAGATTTCTGGAGATGGTCAAGGGCCAGACAGATAGGAAGACAGGTGCAGATACACCTCAAGACACACCAGGAAACAAAGGCCCTCTGCGTCTGCTGCTTCTCTGCAGGACCTTGTCTTTTCACATAGTCCCAGCCCACCCATGACATAAAAGCACGAGGGGCTGCACCCACCCTATGCCAAGAGCCGTTGGAGAGCACAGGTAAGGGGGCTGACGTGTGTAAGGCCAAGGCCCCAGAGGTTCAGGAGCTTAGAGTTCCTGTGCCCTCCGATTGTCCCTGAGCTGGACTTCAGGGGAGCGAAGGATTTTTTTTTAATAGCTTGGCAAAAATAAAAAATTTAGGAAGCCAGCCTGTTTTGTTGGAGATGGAGAGGGCAGGAGGGGCCAGGGCTCTCTCTCACAGGTTCCGACTGAAACACTGCTCAGCAGCAAGGCACAGGGGAAGACACTTGCCTGCCAACCCTGGGATGGGCAAGGCTGGCACCTGGGGCAAGCCCTGGGTAGCCGGTCGCTGTCACAGGGCAATGCAACATCCGGTTCCCTCCCCATGAGGCTCCTTTGAGAAGAGTCAGGATGGGAGAGGCCGTGCATCCACTCCCACCCGGCATCACCTGGGGCACATGATGCTGAGACCCAAGGAGCCCCCCCAGGGTGGGGGCAGCTCGCCCTCCCCCGTGGGGCCGAACTGGTCTGCTTCATGCTGGCTCTAAAGGCAGACATGCTCCTGGGGGGAAGGAGAGGAGGAGAGGGGGAGGGAGCACCTTCTCCCTGCCCCTGCCCCCGCCCTCACCCCCGGCCCCCTGCAGTCACAAGGCCAAGGTCAAGCATGACCCAGAGAGATGTGGAAAGACTACCGACCAGCCATCTGCTTCTCCTTACTCCTTCTCTTTTTCTCCAGTCTCCGCAGGCGCTTCTCCTCCCGCCGCCGGGCCTCCTCCTCCTCCTGGTGCTGCCGACACTTGTGGAAGTTCTCCACCACCACGCCCACAAACATGTTCAGGACAAAGAAGGCCACAATGAGCAGGAATGAGATGAAGTAGAGCAGCATCCAAGGATTGTGGTTCATGACGGGCTGCAGGGAACAGGAAGGACAGGCTGAGTCAGCCCCAGGTGCCTTCAGACAGGCCCTGCAAACTCAAAGAGCTACAGGAACCCAGCAGGTGAAGCAAATGCATGACGTGGGTTTGGTGTTGGGCAGTAGGGAAGGGCAGGGACTGTGGCAAAGCAGAGAGTGCATGTTCCATACAGAAAGGGCAGCAGCTCTTCATTCCAGCTGACTCCTGCCCTGCGGGAATGCAAGCCCACTGTTCCCAGATCTTTGGACTTTTCTTGAGCAGGCCCAAATCTAGATTTTCAGGTGAAATTCACCGATTTTTTAAGGTTCATCACTAATTTGAAAAAATGTTAAACATGCTACAGGTCAATAAAACATGCCTGGCTCTGGTTACCAGTTCCGACCTCCACTCTAAGATTTGATGCCTCTTTGGTATCCTTTTGCCAACCTGCCTCACTCTTTCTGTCTAGTGCCTGCACCTGTTATGCTTGGAATCAGCCCAAGCCGAGCGACCTGAGCCCAAAGCCAGATCATGACCCCCCGAGCCTTGTACCTGCTGGTCCACACCCACGGCATCCAGCCCATCGTACATGATGTCCACCCAGCCATCCTTGGAGGCCAGCACGAACAGAGACATCAGGGCCTGGGGGTTAGGGGGAGAAGGGGGAGGAGGATATCATCAGAAACCCAGGACATGTGGCAAACAACCCGCGGCCTGCTCCCAAAGTGCCTCCTGGCAGCAGCTCAGGGGAACCCCAGCCCTTTAGAGGTCAGGCTGGGGTCATTCCAGGTCCCAGGAGAACTCTCCACCTCAGGGCTCCTGGCTGGGAGGAAGCCAGAAAGAGCCGTGGGAGATCATCAGACCTTCTGACATCAGCCACGCTGGGGAACAAGCCACAAAACCCTGAAAATCCAGAAACCCAAAGTAGGCTGGGTCTGGGAAACAAACCAACAGAAGCAGAGAAGCTACTTCACTTTCTTTGTTTCTCATTTCTGGGAATGTGGAGTGAGAAAAGCAATTGTTTTTACCATATGCCTGCACTGTGCTAAGCAAATAAATCCATCATCTCGTTTTACCCTTACAGTGACCTCCAAGCAGTCACCATAATGGCTCCACTCGCCAGATGATGAAACTGAAGTCTTGGTAAGCCGGTTGCCAGAACTGACATCCTGGGCTGCCTTTCCCCTGACCCCACGAGCGCTTTCTACTCCACCAGATAGCAACATGGCACAGGGGAAAGAACCCTGGCATGGCCATTTGCTAGATGCCAACTCTGCATCCCTGAGGAAGCCTGTTTCTTCATCTTTAATGAGGGCTAAAGACCCCTGTGGTCTCACCGTCAGGTGCCCATAGGATGGACTAAGCTGCATGCCATGCAGTGTTGCTCCACCGCCAGTCGAGTCAGCACGCATTAAGAGTGGGCCTCGGAGCCCCGGGCTCACCTGGCCAAGGTTGTCAAAGTTGTACTTGTGCCGGACCCACCGGTAACTGGCCTTGGCACAGTCAGATTTGTTGGTGATGTTTCTGGTGTCCTCACCCTGGCACACGAAGAACTTGCCTTTGAAGAGCTGGACCGAGAGGCGGGGCCACACGTGCATGCCCAGAGACAGAGAAAAGCGGGCTGTGACCATGGGGAGCCCACTCCCATCACCCCCACACCAGCCCTGGTCCTAAGGGCTCTGGCACACCTTGGCTGAGGATGGAGCGCTCAGCCCTGGGGTGGACCCAGTCGGAGAAACACTGATGGAACCGCCCCTGCGGGTAGCCCCCTTCCTCTGGGCTTGTTGATGCCAGAGGCCCCAGAGAGGGGAGAGAAAGCCATCAGGCAAGGGGGCAGGTGCTGGGAAAGGTGGGAGCAGGTAGTAGTCATTCATTTTCTCCCCAGAGCTGGGCCAGTGATTCTCCAAGTGTGGTCCCCGGACCAGCATCAGCTTCATCTGGGAACTTGTTGGAAATGCAAATTCTCCCACCCACCCAGACCTCCCCAATCAGAAACGCTGGGGTTGGAGCCCAGCAGTCTGTTTTCACAAGCCCTCCAGGCGATTCTGATGCATGCTCAAGTGTGAGAACTACAGAGCCAGGCATTTAATTCCCACAGCAACTACAGGGAGGCAGGTATTATCAACCCCATTTTACAGAGGAGGAAAACTGAGGCTCGGAGAAGTTAGTTCACTTGCAGAGGCCACATAACCAGTAGGTGGCAGAAAGGGGGCTTGAGCCCAGGTCTGTCTGCCCGGAAAGCTCACCCTCATTCCACTATGGACCAGGCCTCCCCGAAGGGTTTCAACTGTTAGGGGAGGACCAAGGGTGTGAGCAAGCCCCTCAGGAGAGACCTAACTGCTTAGAAAAGCCCCAGGACTGTGCACTGCAACAAGGAGGCTGGGAAGCAAGGGGAGGGGACATGGCACTGGGAAGGCGGGGGTGGAGAGGACGTGCAGACAGGCACCATGCAGCTTTGGCAAGTGTACCCCAGCCTGTTCCCCGGGGCTGGAGAACTTCTAGGAAACCAGGAAACAGTCCCCTCCCCAGGGGGAGGTGCAGAGTGGACACCCCAGGAAGCCAAAAGAGGGGAGGCAGCAGGGACAAGCCACCCAGGAGCTCCCACGCTGCCCCGCCCAGCCAGCTGTTTACCTTGCATCTGCAACAGCAGCAGGGGGGCACAGGAGGAGCGGGTGGAGGGGCTCCCCGGCACCCTGAGGCGCCTGCTGAACCTTACAGGCAGCTCCTGCTCCTCCTCCACCCAAACTAAGTTCCCTCCCTGGGCCAGAGGCCAAGTTCCCCTGGCAGCCCCCACTTCCTGCCTCGTCTGGGGTCTGCACCCGCCGGCCTGCCAGCGCTGCTAACCTGGCCCAGCTGTCTGGGCCGTGGATCCCCAGGTCTGGCCTGCAGCCCACCCCGCTCCAGTAGGGAAGAGGAGAGATCCCGGAGTAGACCGGGGAGTGCGTGCGGAGGGGCAGGAGCGGCAGCCTGCGGCTACCCGGGAGCCAGAAGCCTCTCTGAGGCCTCCGCCCACAGTGGGGCCCTCTTCTAGGCACCTGAAAAATGCCCAGCAGGTAACCAGCCCGAGGCCTGAGGCCTCAAGGGACATGTCCTTGTTTATTCCTCCCTGGGATGAAGGCAGCAGTGGCGGCTTGAGCCTCTGGACCCAGGGGCTGGGCAGAAGGACACTCCCCAGGCTTTTGCTGACAGCTGTCCCCCCAGACCCTCATGGGCCCCCACAAACCTGCACCCCCAGGATGCCAAATATGATGAAGAAGGCACAGCAGATGACCACGATGTTGCCGATGGGCTTCAGCGAGGACATCAGCGTCTCCACCACCAGCTTCAGCCCCTGGGCCCGGCTGATGACCCTGGGAAGGAAGGAGGGAGGGAGTGAGTCCCAGCCCTGCCACTCTCTTGGATAGCTGGGCCCCCACCAACCTCAGCTCTGCACCCCAACCCCAGGGATCACCCTGCCGAGTCCAGTCCTCTACTCACAGGGACCCCTGCCCCCAGGACCTCCACCCGCAATCTCTCAAAACAGGTTGCAGACACACCCACGTCTTCCTCTCCAGTCCCAGACATCAAAAGCATCACCCGGATGGGCTGGGGTGGGATGGACCATCCACGGAAGGGAGGTGCTGGCTTAGGGGGAGGGGCGGTGATAAACTCACAGGGACCCAGGGACCGTGCAGGGGGTGGGAGGGGAGAAGCAGGGAGGGAGGAGGATGATCTGGGTGGGAAGTGTTACTACTAAGGGGTGCCATCGCCCGCCATCCAAGAAAAATGCTGACTCGGGTGGGGGTGGTGACTGCCTTGCTGGAGAGGATTTCCCGAGAGGGTGGATCACCTGGAGGGAGCTGTTACCTGGCAGGGTGGTCTCTGATAGGGGAAGCCAGCAAGAGGGGCCTCACATGTGGGGACAGCGTCACCCCTGATGCAGCCACCTGAGGGGGGCCCCAAGAGCGTGCCCTACCCAGCACCAGGGGGTGCGGTCACTTTGCACCAAGGGGCCCCCAAGGACTATGTCATCTTGGGTAGAAAAGAAATGACCCGTTGGGAGTGTCACTGAGAGGGCTGTGTTCCCTGTTAGGGAAATCCACGGGGCCAGAGTTGAAGCCGAGTGTTTGTGGGGTGAGGGGCCCAGGAGCATGGTTGGAGAGGATTATGGGGTTGGGGGGTCACAGACAGGAAGCAGGAGCATGTGAGGGCCTGAGCTCCATCACGGGGATGGGGGGCTGCCAGGGGTTGGAGGCGTCGCCGGGAGGGGCCACCTGAGCGGGCGCAGGGTCCGCAGCAGCCGCAGCACCCGCAGCATGCCCAGGATCTTGGTGCCGCTGTCGGAGACCAGGGACACCAGGATGTCGATGACGGAGATGAGCACCAGCAGCCCGTCCAGCACGTTCCAGCTGCTGCGCAGGTACGCCTGCTCCCCGAAGCACCAGCCCAGCGCCACCACCTGCGGGCGCCCGTGTGTCACCGCTGCCCGCCCTGCGGCCCCCACCCTGCCCCCACGCATGGCCAACCCTCCCACAGTCCACTGCACCCCCCGCCAGGAACCTGGGGCCCCCCAGCCCACGCCCACTCGCCGTCACCTTCACTGTCATTTCAGCCAGAAAGACCGCAGTGAAGATGTAATTGGAGAGGGTCAGGAAGATGCGTTCCTAGGAGAGAGAGGGGCAGATGCTGCCCACCAGGAAACCCCACCCTCCTTGGGCCAGGTCTGCTCTGCGTACAGAAGCTGCTTCCAACTTTTGACTCGGGAAAACAGCCCCCACCCTCCCCAGCCGCCCGGACATTCTCTTCTCCCTCATTCTCTCCCACCCGCCACCCCTTTCTCTCCCTCGGCGCGCACCTGTGCCCGGCAGCCCGCGGGGCCAGATCCCCTCGCCTGCTGGCCGCCCTGTGGGCAGTCTCACCCCTGCCCTGAACAGACACCCTCCCCCACCCCACCCCGGCCCTCGGTGCTGTCATCTGAGCCCCTACCCCAGGCCATTCCCTGATTCCTTTCTTAAAATTGGGGCAGGATTTAACGTGATCTCCGACACATACACATGCACACACACACCATCCTACGCTCCTCCCTGCTCTGCTTACTTGCTTTCCTGCTGTGCGCCCCAGAAATGGAGCTGCAGGGCAAGCTGGGGCCTATGTGCAGGCTCGGGCCACCCCAGGCCCCATACTTAGGGGAGGTATAGGCTGGGGCAGGCGGGAGAGAGGGTGACCTAGTCCCTTGAGATACACGGACTGACTCCATCCCTGAGTGACAGAGAGGCAGCAGGCAGAGAGCATCAGGGAGAGGGCAAGGAGAGAAGCAAACACGACAGAACCAGAGAGGCTGGGTAGGAAGATGGGGAGAGGAAGTGGAGACACTGACACTGACAGCTCCGCGGCAGCCTGGGGACAAAGGGTGGTCCAGGACTGGTGCTTCTTGGCTCATCTATTCCTCGCAGGCACCCACATTCTTCAGCTCCCTCCATCCCCACGCTGGCCTGGCTGCAGCCCACCCTAATGGAAAACAGAAGCCCCCGCGGCACTGAAATCTAAACAATAGCATGGGAGGCAGCGAGGAGGGGCACAGGGTAGGGGTGCTCTGGCGACCTCCAAGCAAGTGGTGCAAAATGCCCTGAAGCAAACAGAGCCGCCCCCACCCACCCACCTAAGACCCGGATGGCTGTGGAGGGGAAGGGGCGGAAGATGCAGGCTGGGGAGAGACAGCTCCCCAGAACCAGCTGGGCCCCTCCCAGAGAGGCTAGGGCCCTGGGCAGTGTCTCCTTCTGAGAAGGGCTGACAGGCTCACAGAAGAGCAGAAGGGACTAACATCCCCTCATCCCACCCCAAGGCTCCCGAAAAACTACTTGCCTGTGGCCTGGCAGGACTGAGAGGGGCTAAGAACAGCCTCCCTCTCCTGCTCTGCATCACCCAGGGGGCAGGCGGGCGAGAAGTCTCCCCAAGCCGTGCACGGGCTGTGGGTGAACCCCCTGGAGACCCACCGCTGCGGAGCTGGGGCAGCAAGAGCCCTCAGCCCCGGTGATGGCAGCACAGCTTCATAAACATAATCATCAGCTCTGAGTTATATATTTGAATGTGGCTAAAAGGAAAATTTTAGGTTGTCTATACATTACTAAAATAAAAATGTAAAAAAAAATAAAAACCATAGGACTAGGCAACACATACAGTGAACCCTAATGTAAACCATGGATTACACAATTCATGGTGCAATTATAAAAATGTTCTTTCATCCATTATAACCAATGGTCCACACTAAGGCAAGGTGTTGATGATAGGGTGGTATGTGGGAACTCTGCATTTTAGGCAGGATTTTTCTGTAAACCTACAACTTCTCTAATTAAAAAGAACTCTCAGCCCGTCTGGGACTAACCCCCTTTGTGCGCAGCCAATCCCTCTGCTTGCACCCACCCTCCCGGCCCAGCACTCACACAGGATGCACGCGTGTGCCTCCGAGCCCCTGGCTCACAAGAACACGCGGAGGGTCAAGGACCTGGGATGCGACGGCGCTTGTTCTTCCCCCAGGTAAGGAGCAGGGCCCACTCCCCCGGCCAGGCTGGGTGTTGGTGAAGGAAGGCAGATTTCCTTTCTGACAGGAACCCCATGGCATGGACCAGAGGGAAACTGAGGTAGGAAAGGACCGCAGGAGGCATCTTGGGGCGCTGGGAGCAAGGGCTGGAGTCAGGGAGACGTGAGCTGGAAGCCTGGCTCCCGCCCTGGCAGCCGCAGGTTTGCTATCTGAGTGCTAACCCCCCCAGCACAGGGTGGGCGCCTGACAGCTTGAGCGTCTACAGTCCTGGTGACTCACAGCACTGTGGGGGTCGATTTTGGGGCGCTCCATGGCGATGGTGATGCAGTTGAGGAAGATGATGACAAGGACCACATGGTCGAACATCTTGTGGGTGATGATCCGGTGGCACAGGAGGCGGAACCTGCTCCGGAACAGAGGCAGAGGCTGAGGGGGGCAGGGCGGGGTGGCAGTGAGAGGCCTTGCCTGGCTGCCTCAGGCCCCTCCCGGACCCCCAGCCGCGGCTGCCTCCCCCTCAAGCCCCTCACGCACACCCCTCAGGGCACCACTCTCGGGCAACCCGCCCCTCCACGGAGAGCTTTCTGTGAGAAGCAGAGGTCAGAGCCCAGGTCTTACTTTGACTGAGGAGGGAAGATGTAGGCAGACCAAGAGTCTCGCTCGAGGCAGCAGGTGGGGAGCCGGGCTCGGATCCAGGCTCTCATTCGCTCCCCTTTGCTCTGTGAAACCCATGCTGGGGTTCAGGAGCGGGCCCGGGCCCCCAGCCCCAGGCCCCCAGCCCCAGGCCCCCAGCCCCTGGCACCGTCTCAGCTCTACCTCCCTCCTTCCCTGACTGTCCCCTTATCTGTCCTCCTTTATTCCCCAAACCCTGGAAGCCTCTCTCCTCCCCCAAATATCCGTCCCTTCCTCTCCTTTCTCCTGCCCCACTCCCTGCCCCCACCGGCACCCCAGCTCTCCCCAGCTCAGCCTGCAGCCCAGCCCCGGCTGCCCTCCCTCCTTCCCTCCCTGCTGGGCCTGGAAGCCGCATCAGTTATCAAACAGTGACCCATCATGGTCGTCTGTTCAAAGACACACCTGGGCAAGGACACTGGCCCCTTCCTCCCTCAGGCTAACCCCGAGGTCCCAGAGCCCCCACCCCCTTCAGGACCAAAGAGTGGGGGCGGTGAGTGGTGAGGACCAGGTGTGAAGCCAAAGCTCCCAAGGAGGTCGAGCTGAGAAAGGGGGACACGGAGGGGCCGTCAGTTTGGAGAGATGAGTGATGGGTCTTTCTGAGTCACAGGGGAAGGCCATGAAAGATTCATACACATCTGCCCTAAACCATTCACATCCACCAAGGGCTGCAGAGCCGCGGCCTCAGGTGCCACGAGGATCTGGGGCTCAGCAGGGTGGGTGGAGGGAGACAAAGGGCTGGCTGGAGCTCAGTTTCCAGACCTGCACACCCCTGGGGCTTGACAGGGTAACTCCCTACACCCTGAATGCCAGAGAACTGGAGGGACGTGGGGGACAGGTTGTCCAGCCCTGCCCTTGGGCCATGGTACAGCTCCCCAAGCTCAAGGTCGGGGTGAGGAGTCACTGTGCCCTCAGGTCTCACCAGGTTGCCCTCGTCATCGCCATCGTCCCCATCCAGTGGGGGGCCATCGGGCCGCAAGCCCCGGGCCAGGTGCCCAGGGGCCGACTTGCCATTGCAGTCCTGGTGCTCAGAGGCAGAGCTGCGGCCGCTGGCGGTGCGGTGCAGCCCGGGCACCTGCAGCATGTCCGGCAGGTCGAAGGAGCCCTTGGTCTCCTGCTCCATGGAGCCGCCGCGGCAATAGTTGCTGCCCACTGGGCTGACCCGCTCCTCTTCCGAGCTGTCCTCATCCTGGCTCTCCCGGCCCTCGCCCGACAACAGGGACCGCCGCTCCCCACTCAGGCTCCTCCGCTGCAGGCTCGAGGCCCGGCCGAGGCTGTTCCGACTGGAGCGCCTGCTGGTCCAGCTGCTCGCGGCGCTCCAGGGGCTGTGTGGGGAGCTGCGGGCGCTCGGCTGGGGGCGAGGAGGGGGCAGTCAGCCAGGGTCGCAGCCTGCACCCCTCACTGCTCCCTGCCTCCTGCGAGCTTCCCTGGCACCACGTCAGGTACAGAGCAGGAGTGGGAGCCCTGGACTCGGATGCCCGGGCTCAGATCACGCCCAGTCAGCCGTGTGACCCTGGACAAAGGACTGAACTTCTCTGTCTCCATTTCCCAAGACACGGCCATGGCGCCTATTGCTGATTAGGCTGGTGGGAGAGCACGTCAGCATCAGCAGAGAGACAGTATAAAACATGGGTGAGAGCCCAGGCTCTGGCCAGCCTCCTGGATTCAAATGCTGGCCCGTCTCCTAAAAGCTTTGGAGCTTTGGACAAACCACTTCCACTCTCTGAGACTTGGGTCCCCAATTGTAAAATGAGGTCAGCAATGGTACCTACTTCATAGGGTTGCTGCATGTTAAATGGGTTTAGGATGCCCATGTGCTTGCTATAGTGATTAGGTATCAGGGAGGTAGGGACTACCCTCCCCCCACACCCCCATTTGACAGCTGAAGCTGCAGAGAGGTTGGACCACATGCAAGGTCACAGGTATGGGAACAGAAGCGGTGAAATTAGAACCCTCGTCTCCTGTCTCCATGTCTAAGGATCTTCTCATCCGAACTTCCAGCCCACAGCGCGGTGGCTGTCCCCTTGCACCTGCACCCTCTGTCCTCCCTTTCCTGCCCTCTCCACATCTCTCTCCCATCCTCACGTGCCCATGTGCACCCCCTACCGGTGACTTCATCTCGTGGGCCACCCCGGGCTCCACTGAGCCGCTGCTGCTGGCGCGGCGGGAGGGGGGCCCCAGCGCCTCCCCAAGGCCAGTGCTGGAGCTCTTGGGCAGTGACATGGGTGTGGCGGCAGTGTGGATGATGAGAGGTGGCAGCAGGCTCCTCTGCAGCTCGGGGTGCTCTCCCAGGGACACCACTGCAGAGGGAGTGAGGGAGAGAGCCCGAGTCCACTTAGGGCAAGCCCAGGGCTGGGGGCCGCACCCCAGGACAGCTACTCACGGGCCAAGCGCTTCTTCCTTTCCCCGTTGCCATCCAGGCTGGGCGAGAAGAAATCGGGCTCCGACTCAGACTTGGTGGCATCTCCCTAGGGCAGGGGTGGGTGCGCAGTGGGCCATTAGGGACCCAGCCAGGGCATGGGGGTGGCGGGATGGCCAGGGCTCCCTGTTTTCACACACACACGCCACACAGAGGCCACGGAGACCAACAACCACTGCACAAGGCATGCACCGGCGCAGGCCAGCCCACCCAGGCCTGGGGCCCAGTGCTGCCCAGGGGCCCCCAACTCCTCTGCCGCCCACCAGCCACATCCCGGAGCAGCCACGGCTAACCCCCGAGCTCCTGGCACAGCCAGCTGGGCTGGAACTGGTACCCAAGCTGGCTAAGGGGCAAGGGATTGCCAGGTGGGTAGATGGTGCAGGTGGAAGGGGCTGGGACCAGAGCAAAGCGGTCACCGGAGCCTCAATTCCCAAAGGCCACTGAGGCCCCCTGCCTTCCTCCACAACTCCTCTCCCCCGAGCCTCAGACCCGGGCGGACCCCATTAAAAAGTGAAATATCACAGATACTGTGGCTCAGCCCAAGAAGGCTGCTTCAAGCCCTCTGCTCGATCTTCCTCAAGCCCTGACTGCCTCCCCTGGCCCCATTTTTACCTCTCTCCCTGTCTCTGGGACAGTTTTTTCTCCCTTCTTAGCAGGTCAGTAGGTTCCCCAGTAATTACACACTTCTTCTTAAGAAGTTATTAAAAAATACTTGATTGCTACTTTTGATAAGGACACAAATATTGCATAATTGGCATCGCAGGGGACCATTTTCATTAACTCAGTTTACATCCCTAACGAGGCCTTTAATTACCCAGTGGGATCTCCAGGGGGATGCTCGGGATGCACAGCACCATGGGGGGCCTGTGGGAACCCTGGCTTCACCCCAAGTTCCGGTGCCAGCACAGGAAACAGCAGGGCATGGCCTCAAAGTGGGGCCAGATGTGAAACATGTCTTGAAACCCCCGAGTGGACCTCAGGGCAGTTGAGGGGCCAGCTGCTCGGACGTGGATTTAAAAGTCTGGTGCATTCTAGCAAGAGCCACATCCCATCCCCACGTCCTCCAAAGACGTGTCCTGAGCTGGAGCCGCGTGTGGGGCCTCCCAAACAGGGGCTCAGGGCAAAGGGTGAAGGGGAGAGAGATGGGCGAGCACTGACTCCTCCAGGACCTTCGCGTGGGGCACACGCGCGGAGGCACCGCAGCGGACACACAGGATTCTAAGTCCCTTCCTTCTCCGGCCGGCCCGGCCCGCCAGCGACGGGAATGGTGCCCTTTGGGGGTTGACAGGGGCAGAGGCGAGGAGGCTTCCCCTTCAGTGTCCTCACGGGGGAAGGGACTTAAAATCGAAGCAAACCTCATGACACCAACGACCACCACGGCTACCACAGGTCGCACAGCAGCTGCGCGTGCACAACGAGCACAGAAACACAGAGCTGGAGTGGGGGGCGGGCGGGGGGCATGCCGATTCAGGATCGCGTACCTACCCCCTGGGAGTCGACAGGCAGCTGAATACAGCTTAACTGTCCACTCGCATCTTCCCGTTTGCTGATTTCCTACAGGGAGAGGGGGAGGCAGGGGAGGGGCGCTTTCAAATACCAGCATCGAAACAGGACGGAGGGACGCAAACCCAGCAGCCAGGAAAATGAGAGACACCAGGAAAGGGAAGGAAAGGGGACAGGCCAGCCACAGGCCGGTGGGCCAGAACGAATCTGAAGAGTGAGGGCAGAGGTCACAGAGATGGGGCGGGGGGCGGGGAAAGGAGAGAGCCCCCAGGAATCCTTGGAATAGCTCCTGTTCCCCAAGGCTGTAACACTCCTCCTTCCCTGCCAGGTGGGAAGCAGGGCTCGCCATCACCTTCCTGCAAGCCACACAGACAGGGAGCGGTGGCTCGGGAATGGAACCTGAGACTCCACCTCCAAATACAGGTCATTTCTCACTGGCTCTGAGGCAGGGGCTTGGAAAATGGGCAGACAAGGTGGGAAGGAGGAGCGGATGGAAGTCAGAGGCTGGGGAGGAAACAAAAGACGGGGAGCAAAACCAGGCTTCCCGACTTCTCATCGCTTGGCCAAAGTCCCTTGGAACCTCAATAGATCCAGCTGATGCGTCTGGGATGGGGTGTGACAGGTGACACCGGGATGACTGCTACGATGATGTTTAATATCAATTAACGGCCTCACGCCAGGCCTGCTGCCTGTTCATTTAATTAAGCGCATGGATGATAAATACACAGGGATTCAGGGCACTATCCACCGTGAGTCAGGAAATCAACAGCTGAGCACCCCCATCTTGGGTGGGGGGTGGGGGTGGGGCTGAGCCGGCAGGGGGGGGGGCTGCCCTTTTTGCTGGCGAACCCAACAAAATGGGGGCAGCAGCTTCCTCTGCTGGTGAAAACACAGGCCATCACAACAGCAAAAGCAGGGCCCCCTTCCAGACAGTGGGGCCCCCCTTGGAGCTAAGTGCTCCACCCCCCTGAAACTCCACAGAGGAGGAGGGGGCAGGTGCCTCTGGAGGTACCCAGGTCACCTGGCCATGAAGTACCCCCCTCTCCCCCCACGCAGGTGTTAGCTCACCACACACAGGAGAGGGGAGCAGCTGGTCCAGCACCTGGCATGGACACTTCCAGGCCAGGCCCCTGCCCACCCCCATGGAGGGGGCTGATCCTGAAACCCCTTCTCCATCCCACCCCAGACCCAGAGCATCACATCCCAAAGCGCCAGGCCCCGGGCAAGACCCCTGGCCCCAACAGCCACTTCCACGCTGGGGGCTGGGTCCAGTCGCTGTGTTAGGAGGGTGCTGTTGCCAGGCCCTTGCCCATCCCTCTGGCAGGGGCAGCCCCCACACCCCCAGCAGAGCCAGAGTGACCAGGCCGGGCCAGACAGCCAGGCTGCTCTCCATTCCCACACTCAGACTTGGCTGCTGCCTAGCAACGGGGCCAGCTCAGCTGCCCTCAATTTAACAAGGTGTTTGCTGAAAGGGCTGAGTGCTGGGGAGGGGGCTGTCTGTGCTAGGCCTCTCCAGGATGGCTGAGGACCCTACCACCATGCCATGGCGGGATGGCCAGTCGTGGGGAGGGGCTTGGGCTCAGGGTGTTTTCCGTTTCCCTCCACAAAGTTCCACAGGAATTTTTTGAGGAAAACTTAGCTGTACAAGCTGCGGTTTGGAAGGGGCTGAAGGGCCCCGATTCCCTCTCAGGCCAAGAGCAGCAGCTGAGGGGTGGGTCTCCATAGAGACCCTAGCTCTTGTGGGAGCCCTGTGGTACCCCTTAACCCTTCAGGCCCTAGGGAGCCCCCAAACCAATGTGCCACCCAGCGAGGACAACGACATCCCTCCAACCCTGCCAGAGGCCCAGCTGTCGCCAAACGCAGGGCCCGCGCCTCCCCCCAGGCTGCCCTCACTGCCACCTGGGGAGAGGAAATGCAATAATGGACAACTACAGAATTAAAACGGAAGAGGGGAGACAGGCTGGTGTGGGACAGATGCACCCGCACCCCACCCACCCAGCCCAGCCCACGGGGAACAGCCCTCCCTCGCAAGGCTGGGAAAGAAGTTGGAAAATAGATTTTTGTTTTTCCACCATGTGCTGGGTATTTATAGCCCAGGCCGCAGCGGGAGTTTCCATCCGGGTCACCCGGAGAGAACTGGACCAAGAGCTTCTCCACACCCAACCTGGAGCATTTCTAGGTTGGGTCAACCTGCCCCGTGCGAGGCGCCAGGGGCTGGGGGTGGGTGGGAAGACAAGCAGCGTGGGGGGTGGGGGAAGAGGGGTGCAGCCCTGCACCCCAGCACGGCAAGGGCAGGATCAATGTAAATCAATATTAATCGATGACATGCCTGTGATGAAGGTGACGGAGCCGGGGCTGGAAATAGGACGCTCATCTCTGCCATGCCCGCAGCTAATTGGGCTCATTTCTCACCCTGGGCAGCTCAGCCTGCCTAGGGCCCGGTGGTATCTTCATCAGCTCAGCCAGGGCTCAGCTGACTTGCACACAAGTCACCCCCACCCCTCGGCTCAGACGGACCGCTCTGATGTCCCCGAGACCACTCTTCCTCTCAGACCTGGCTGCACTTTCTGCCCCAGGCATTAATCTTGCCGGACTTTCTGGGGAAAGGTCTGGCCGACTTGGAGGGGGAGGCCCAGGTGGCGCTGACCTTTGTCATACGGACCCCATACAACCAACCTGTCTCCCAAGAGATGAGGGGCTGCAGGAGGCTGGAGCCACCCCACCCCCTTAGTCCACCCCAGCTTGGTCCAATGTGCTTCTTGAGGTGCCCCCACCCCCACTAGCTTGGCAGCCCAGGGGTAGAAGGCTTGCATCCGGCAGCCGGTTCCTCCCGGAAGTGGGACTGTCGGAGGCAGGGCAAGGGTGGGCAGGGCAAGGGGTTACCTCGGCCTGGAAGCCTTCCACCAGAATGGCCACGAGCAGGTTAAACAGCACGTAGTTGCCGAAGGTCATGAGGGCAATGAAGTAAAGGGCGGCCCAGGACGACGTGGAGGCCATTCCGTTGTAGAGGACCTTATTCCAGTCCTCCTGGGTCAGGATCTGTGGGAAAGGGCGGGCAGAGGACAAGGCTCACGGCCAATACTGGGGGCAGCCCTCGGCCCACCTCCCAATGGCCCTGTCACCCCCACACCTGAAAAACTGTGACGATGGCCCAGAGAAGGGAGTCGAAATTCTTCCGATCTGGCAGAGTGTCCCCATCCCGCTCGGATGCAAATTTGCAGCCAAAGAGATGCATGCCCAGGATGCTGAAGACACAGGGGTCCCCGGGGGCCGGGGGGTCAGGGCCCCAGGACTCCCTGCCCCTCGGGTCCTCCTGCCCCACAACAAGGCCCATCTCCAGGGCAGCCGGGGGCCACGCCCGCCTCACCTGAAGATGAAAATGAAGAGCATGAGTAGCATGCAGAAGGTAGCCACGTTGTCCATGGTCTTCACGAGCACCACGAGCTGCCGCTGCAGCGCCGGCAGGAAGCGCACCAGCTTCAGCACCCGCAGCAGCCGGAAGGTCCGCAGCACCGACAGGCCGCCCCCCTGCTGGCCCACGATCTCCCACACGCTGCAAGGGGGGCAGGGAGCCTGAGCTCGCTGCAGCACCCCCCTTCTCCTTCATCCTGGCCCCCTGGAGAGGATGCAGCAGCTCCAAGGGCCTGGGCTGGCCCAGCCAGAGCAAAGGGGGCCCAGACGCACCTTCTGGCCTCCAGGCTGGAGACTCGGAGACATGAGAGCTGAATAGGAGACCCAGGCCACCCCACCCTCCCTTCCCGGCCAGAGATCTCATCCTGGAAGCAGACACCCCCTCTCCCTAAACCCAGCCAACGTGACAGCATCAAATCATAGAATATTTGCTTTGTTCTCATCTAACGAAATATAAAGCCCATTCCAAAAAGCAATAAAGCGGTTCTCTTGGCCCCAGGCCTAGAGGGGACAGAGCAGCTTCCCAAGGTCTTGGAAACCCTAAAGCAAGTTGCCAGCATCTGAGATGGTTTCCAAGCACTTTGCAAGCAGGGACAGCTGGTAGGGCCTCCTACCTCCTCTGTCTGCTCTCCCCAAAGCCAACTCCCTGACCCTTGCCCACCCCAGGCCCTTGTGGGGTCAAGAACAAGGAATGTGGTGGAGAGAGGAGACTGGAGAGGGCCAAGCCAGAGGAGATGTGAGGCCCAGTCCCACGTGAACCAGATACGGCTAAAGGACAGACCAGAGCACGCAGGGCACACAGTATCCCACCTGGGGGAGGGGGCAGGTGCTGTGGGGTCAGTGGGGCCTGACCCCACCCCAGAGGAAGAGGCCACATAGCTCCTCGCACGAGCCACCCCTGTGGTCATTCCAGGGCCTCAGGTGAGAGGCAGTGGAGGGGCAGCCATACCTGATGACAACAATGACGCCGTCGAAGATGTTGTAGGGATTCTTGATGTAGCCAAAGGGACCATATACGAGCAGCTTCAGCAGCATCTCCAGGGCAAAGAGGCTGGTGAAGACGATGTTGCTGATTTCCAGTGCGTTGGTAAGCTCCTCGGGCTGGAGGGCAGGGGTGGGGTGTGAAGCAGCTGCAGCCCATCCCCGCATCCCTCATCCCAGTGCCCCCAAACCTGGGCCCATGGGGAGAGGAGGAGCAGAACAGCGAACTTCTGATGAAGGGGGTTAGCGGGAGGTTCAGGCTCCTGGGGAGGCCTCTCCCCGAAAGGGTCCGCGAGGCAGTGCACTCACTGGCAGCCATGCGGGGAGACCCACGGTCCCTCCCACCCACACCACCCGGCTCTCAGGTCCTGGGGCCACTGGCTTGAGGACAGCCCGTGCTGTGGTTCTGCCCTGCCTCCTGCTGGGAGCTCAGACCCTTTCCA
The DNA here is from genome assembly GCA_004027775.1 of Bradypus variegatus. Classification (NCBI taxonomy): domain Eukaryota; kingdom Metazoa; phylum Chordata; class Mammalia; order Pilosa; family Bradypodidae; genus Bradypus; species Bradypus variegatus. The sequence goes on along the minus strand of PVKY010000322.1, from coordinate 5,165 downwards.
TCCTGTGCTGCCATGCCGGCTTGGTGGGCCCAGGCTAGCGGCACAGCAATGCCAGCCAACATCAAAGGGCCAGCACCAAGGCCCCACACAGTCACAAACAAAGTCATACATGTCCTACAGCTACCCTGCGGATGTGGCAGCCTTCTCTTGGACAACTGTCAGCTATGCTTGCCTCCTTCTCAGCGCACACTTATACACAAACATGCTCGCAAGCACTTGTGGTCATGCACAAGCGGATGGATGGAAGGGATACCCCTAAGAGGGTTGTCACAGTGAGGAGGCACTGGCAGCCTCAACCTGAGATGGGGACACCTGGGTCAATTCTCAGGCTATCCTAACAACCTGCTGTGTGACCTTTAGCAAGGTTCTCAACCTCTCTGGGCCAACCATCAATCACTAGAGGAAATCACTTTTATGCTCCTACCCAGGGGCTGGGATTGGGATTGAGGACACTTCCTGGAGAGGTCACTGGAAGAACTAATGACGAACCCTATCTCACCTGCAGTTCCAGCTCACTAGTTACCTCCCTCCTCCTTTCAAAATTAAGTGACTACTGCATGTCTAGCAATTCAGCGGGTATTAAAGGAACTACCAAAAAAAAAAAAATGCCAGCCATGCTGTCTGCCTCCCAGGGGCTCAGTGTCTAGCTGGAAACAAGTTGTACACACACAAAACAGCTGAATAACCACAAGAGGTCTTCGATGCCTTGGTGCCAAAATAAATTATCCAGGCAGTAAATACAGGAGTTCAGGGGAGAGAAGGTGAGGGGTGAGCGCCTTGGGAAAGGCTCAGTTGGAAAGCAGCACTTGAAATGAACTCAGAAGGAAGAGTGGGGCCTCGCCAGGCAGGGGGAGGGGGGCAGGCCCGGCTGTGGAGGAGGCGGTGCGGGCAATGACTGGGCACAAGGAAGGGGCCTGGTTGGGTGAGAAGGGAGGGGCATGGCCAGGCTGAGGGTTGGGGGTGCAGGGTGACATGGTTGGCTCAGTGGAACCCACTACCCACCTGATGGGGCATCTTGACAAAACAAAAGCCCAAGACCCATCGTAGCTGCTCAAGAAGTTTGACTTAAATGGCCACATGAAGGCCTTATTCCATCAGACACCTCCCTTTGTTCGCCCGGCTGCTGCCTCTGGATGGCTGCCCAGGTAGGCTGCCCAAGCATGGGGTCTGACCCTGAGCATGACTAAATGTCTCCTAATGGCCCCAATCTGTGGGGCCACCTGTGTGGGGTGAGGACAGCCGGAAGGAGAGAGCTTCTGTCTAGCAGGTGAGGGGTATTTGGGGGCCTCAGAATCAACAGCCACTCGGAAAGGAGACAGATGAGCTCCCAGCCCGTGCATGGGATTCTTTCCAAAGTCAGCACTGGGGGCAGAGCCAGGGACAGCAGGCCGGGCAGCCAGCCAGCCGTCCAGAGGGCGAGCGGCTGTTGTGGGGGGACACGGAGCCCGCTGCGCCAGCACATCTTAAGCAAGTCCTTGCTCCCAAACTGGGAAGATGGGCAAGGGGTGCTGCCACTCAACCCAGTTAACCAGGTCACAGAGACTTGGGACCCACAGGCCATCAGCACAAGCACGGGGCAGGTGATGGGGAAGACACCATCGACGGTGCAGAAAAAGCCTGCCCCCCCACAGTGGATCTCCCCCCAACTAAGGGTCCCCGTGCCTGGTCTGCCAGGCAAGCCGACCAGCCTGTCACTCTGCCACCTGCCCAGTTTTCTGTCCTCGGATAGGATAAAGACGATGAGCACAGACCACACAGGGGTGATGCTTTACAGGCCATCCACACAACGATCCTCGTGTCCTGACTTTACAGGTGAGGGAAGAGGTCAAGGGACGGGGAAGACTGGTTCAAAGTCACAGCAGCTGGAGTGAGGGAGTGAGACCCTGCACTCTGACTCCAACTGGACAGCAGGACTCGAACCCAATCCCAGAGGGGCCTGTGAATCCACACACAGGGATGGACCCAATATATAATGTGTCTTTTACAGACATATATTTCAAATATTTCATATTTCAAATGAACATAGATGTGACGAATAAAGAACAAACTGATTGTAAAGCATAGCTGATACACACAATGGGCAATTGTTTAGCACGTAAATTATACCTCAAAAAGCTCTTAAAATTAAAAAATAAAACATTTTTTTAAGTAGCTGAAAGTACAGTAGCTTTTGGTATCATGTATTTCCTCAGTCAGCATATCCTAAAAGTACAACTACTATCCTGTGTGTGGAGAAAGGGTCACATCATTCCCTGATATTTTCAGTAGGACTCTCAACGTACCCAGTGGCTCACGGATGCAGTGAAGCACCCCCCACTCATCCCCCCACCCCAAACAAGAGGCCCATCAAGAGGGATGGGGCAGGCCAGCCCCAAGGCCTGCATCATCTGTCCTAGGTGAGGGGGGAGGCAGCAAAGGCTGGACCCCCACCCAACCCTCCAAGGGCTCCAGAACTGGAGAAGCAGGTGGAAAGGAGAGATGGCACTCCCCTGGCCAGCCCCAGCCTTCTCTCTACACACACTTCACACCCTTGGGGGCAATGCCTCCTTCTTTCCACGGCCTCGGTATCTCCCATGGTCCATGGGAAAAAAAGCCCTCCTCCCCCAGGCAGCCAGTTTTGTCCGAGTTACTAAATCGGAGGCTGAGAACGTTCTGCAAATGCAGGTCGGGGACACAGAGACACAACCTTAGCAACACGGTTGCCCCAGGGACCAGAGCCGTGATCACAGCCACCACTGCAGGGAAGAGGCAAGGGAGGGAGCCAGCTTCCGCTGCGGACCCACAGGGGCCCCACACTGGGCCAAGCACCTGCCTCCCAGCATTTCATTTCCTCCCTGCCGGCAACCAAACCACAGAAGGCTGTGACCCTCCTAAACAGTCCAGGAAACTGAGGCTCCAGGAGGTGTGCTAACTGCTCGCGTAGAAGAGCTCAAAGCCGGATCCATCCAGGCTTTCCTCGACATCTTTGCCATCGGGACCCCTTCCCCACCACTGCCCCCTGCCACACACCCAGCATGGCTCCCGCGGGACACATGCACCCAATCACCACGGGAGGTACCTCCCCGCAGGCTGGCACCATGCCCCTCCGTGACTCCCTCCCATGCCAGAAGTCCTTTCTGAGGCCTAGATGGCATCCTTCCTCTTGCTCACCCATGTCAAGGCCCAGTGGAAGCTTCTGGAGTTGAGGGAAGGCAGCCTGAGCATCTCCCTCCCAAGATCCCAGATGCCTCCTCTGTGCAGAGGCTCACTGGGAATCTCTCTCCTTCCCATCTTCCTATACCTCCCACCTCCTGCATACTGGGCCTTGAAGCAACTGTGGCCCCGGGGGGGCTGCTCAATACTCCCCACCCCAGGGGCTCCCCTGACACCCAGAGCATCACCATTAAAGTGCCCACTGTGTGCAAGACTCTGGTAACACAAGGACAGGAGGTGTGCACCTGAGCATGAGATGCTCAGCAGCTCCGAACCCTCCTACCTGTGTGACCTCGGGCAAGGCCCTCAATCTCTCTGATCCCTGGTGCCCTCTTCTGTCAAACAGGATAACACACCCCCTCTGTGGTGAGGAATTACAGCCCGGAACCATGCCCGAGGCCCCGACAAAGCAGGCAGGCAGACCTCACTGCCGCAGGACAGGGCACCTAAAGGGGAGGTCAGCGGGCCAGTGGGGGGCAAGAGGCAGGAGGAGAACCCGGATGGAGGCTGACCCCAGCTGGGGGCAGCATGAGCAAAGGGGCAGGGGCAGGGATGTGCCAGGCATATTCAGGGACCAAGCCCAGCTGGTCTGCCCGAATCAGGGGGTGGAGGGGGCCCAGGGGGACAAGGCTGCAAGGTCGGCAGGGCCTGGGCAGAATGACCTTGATTCCAGTCCAATCCTCAGGCTGGACTGGCCTCTGCCACTGAGGCTTCTAGGGAGAGGAAGATGTGCAAAGCAGTGTATTAAGAAGATTAATCTGGCTGCAGTGGTGGCAGCGTGTGGATGGCTGGGAGGGGGAGGCTGGAGACCAATTAGGGAGACTGCAGTGGTCCAGGAGGAGGCCTGAGAGCCGGCTGGGCAGACAGCACAGAAAGGCATGAGGTGGGGGGACGAGCCGGGCCAGGGCTGGGCAGCGGCTTGTACGAGTCACCCCAGCCCTGCCCATGCCCCACACTTGTCCTGACGTCCACCCCATCTCCTGGCTCCCACCTGCTCCCCCAACACTGAAGTCTCTGCTCCCCAGTTCCGAACTCCTCGGAAGCAGCAGTCTTGCCTGCTGCTGTCTACCCCCCCCCAGGAGAGGTGGTCCAGACTGGCCACAGTGATGGGTGGGGGGCACCGGGTCAGTGGGAGGTGAGCCTTCAAGGAAGTGTCAGGAAGTTAGGGGACACCTGGGTGGCAGAAGTTTCCAGGAAATCCCACAGCTCCATCATACAGATCATGGCCTTGCCCTTCACTGTCCCCCAGAAAGTCTCCAGCTCGGGACTTTTCCTTTCTGATCAACACCCTCGTGCCCACTGGGACCCCAGCTGGGTGTCACTGAGACTGCCAGGCCTCCTCACCAGGGGCAAGACCAAGGGGTAACTTTACCCCTCCCCACAATCTCCCCAGCTCCAAATAAATACACAAGCTAAACAATCTCAGGGCACCCACAGGTCACACAGCTTCAAAACAGCCAACCCCAACCCCTGCTACACAGATCTAGAGCCATAGCCCCGGTCCCTCACCTGCCCAGACAAGCTCTCAGCCTGGAGCCCACGGTGGGCCATTCAGAGGCTGCCTTTCGGACCCAGACCTCAGGGAACCTACCAGCCAGGTAAGTCCCTACTCCCTCTGCCCTCTCTCTGCAGCTCCTAAACTGCTGAGCCTTGCTAGAGAGTCAGGGACCTGTGCTGACTGGACAGGCAGATTCCCCATTGGGTGGCCTCTGCTGGCCTTTATTCACGGTTCATGTCTCCTTTGACAGGTCTCCACCTCTCCTCCTGAGAAGCTGCTCCAAACCTCCTCCCACTCCTCGGCTCCCATCCCCACTCCCAACCTGGCCTCCAGCTTCCCAGGGCCCCACTTCCCTCCTCTGCCTCCAAAACAGCCTTGTGCCCCACCTTGAGGGAGCCAGCCCCTGAGCCCTGTCCCGCCAGCTTTCCCTGCCCCTGTGCTGCCACCCCCCACCCTACCCCCACCCCCACCCCCA
>PVKY010000321.1:0-54776 GCA_004027775.1 Bradypus variegatus | reverse complement strand
AGATAGGGAGGGAGGGAGGGAAAGAAATAGCGATGTGACAGCATGTTAAAGTTGGTGGATTGGGCTATCGGAGGGGGGGTCAGGGTATGATGGAATTCTGTGTATGGGGTTAGTATTGTTTTTGCAACTGTTCCTATAACTTTGAATTTATTTCAAAATAAAAATTAATAGGGCTACAGGACTGCTGCTGGCTTTCCCAGTGGGCAAGGCCAACTAACGAGCTACTGTATGTAGCTTAGAAAAATTAAGTGCCTTTTTTCAGGGTCCCCACACATGTGGACAGCGATAGGGGGACCCCCTTCACCGGGCATTACCAGCATTAACTGGTACCAGCATTAACTCCAGACCCAAAGCAGTGGCTCCCGCTTCTGTGGAAATGGTAACCATGGGGTCCATGCAAGCCTTATGAATTCAAATAAGGGGGACCTGCTGCCCTCAAGCTGCAGCAAGGCAGCGATAATAATTTGCTCTTGCCTGTGCCACTCACACTAGAAATTGGAGAAAATAAGGTCAAATGGCTCTGGTTCTGGCCATACAGCCACACTGGTTGAGAATCCTAAGCCTGTGGGGTATTATGCCAAAGGTTATTTGCATTCCCCATCTGGGATCCCCATACCCCAGGGAACTGTATGCGTGACTTTGCAACCCCAAATTAACTGTAGATCTGACCCTGAAGGGCTCCCCGCAGGGGGAGAAATATGGTATTTTAAAAACCCCCTCACCGGAACTCTTCTATCCACTAATGAAAACTCAGCTTATATATTGTTCCTACATGTGCTATTAATTCTTGTTAAAAAATTGTGTATTACTGTTTCAATAATGCATTAACTAAAGTATGTTAAGTATTTAGCATTATTCTAACAAGTTTTAATTTCAGCAGTAATTGTATGCTGTCGAATGTTTGCTTGAAAATGGTTTCCAAAATTATTTTGGTAACTTAAGTATAAGAGGTATAAAGGATGTTTTGTATTAAAAGGAAAAGGAAAGTAGTTTTGTCCTAAATGACTGGATGTCAGAATGAAGAAAAGGAGAACATGTAGGAAAGAACCTGTATGGATATAACAAGTTGCAGAAAGTTTGTGGAAAGTGAAATTTATTTCTGTGGACAAAGTTAGGAAACGGTAAAAAACTAGATACAGCATAAAGCAGATTGCCTGGTAGTTTTATCCTTTAGCTATTTTAGCCCCAGGTGTACCTGTGCTTTAATTAATATTCAATTTGTGTATACGTATCTGACAACTCACAGAATGTAACCCAAGCTTTTATCACATGCCAGATCATATACAAAATATTGAGCATTTATCCGATGAGCCTTTGTCTAAATGGTTTAGTTCTTTAACTTGGCCATGGTGCCACTTGTTAATAGGATTACTGTCATATATACTGGTTTACTCATACTCTGTTGTTCACAATATTGCTGCTGTAAATTGTGGATGCAATGTCTGTCCTATGGTCAATGCAAATTGCCGTTTGGGGGTGGAATATGGGAGCCCCGGGCCCAGGGCCTTCCCCAAGTGCCTTGAAGACTGCACACAGCAGTTTCCTTGACCTAGGACAGTTAATGTTTGACCTATTCTCCTTGTAAAATCAGGCCTTAAGTGCTAAATGTAATCTATAACTACCTCCTCCCTGAAAGTCCCTGAGATTCTGTTATCTACAAGATAATCTATAATCTTTCCCTGCTCCCTGTTGATTACAATCAATCCTTCCCTACGTTGTAAGAGCCCCACTCCCGCGTTATGCTCTCATACCCACTGGACTGTTGAGCCGAGCCCTTATAATCAACTTATTCAGCACCCCCAACAAAGTGCGAAGTGTCTTCACGTTGAGCTCTGAACCACTGCCATTCAGAGCAGCTCCTGAATCCATTCAGAGAAGCTCCTGAATTCAGTGCAACGTGACTCAACTCCCCACCTTGTAGCTAAGCCCCATAATAAAAGCTCATTTCTCAGAACGTGTCAGGTGCTTTCTTTATTCCTTTGGCTACAAAAGCCCTCTTGGGCCGTGACACTAAGCTACTGCACATATCAGGTGGGCCCATTTTAATTAGATCCAGCTTATCCAGCATTATTAAGATAACTTTGGACTTGGGGTGGGTTAGCTTTGGGTTGGCCCAAGACCCTTCATTAATAAACATCAGGGGCTGTCTTTACTGATCCTAAGACTAACATTGAAAAACTAGACAAATGGGTACAAGTGAAAGTTCAGCCACAAGGTTTTTAGAATCACAAGGGCACAGGATAAAGGCTATACAATCATTATCAGAGATAAGGCAGTTGAATTACAATTCCAAGATTTCAAGTATGTCCCTCTGTCTACTCGAATATACCAGAAAGTAAAAAGGATTAACTATATAATGATTCAGTAATCATAATCATCCCTTAAATCTTAACTTCTTGGTTACAACAGCACTATCTTGTCTAATCCTATTTTCTCCCTGTGAGGGGACTGCACGGGAAGCAAATTCATAGTTAGGTGTCTGGCATTTCAAAGGTAGCAATATCATTTGATTGAAAAAATGAAGGTGGTGAAACTAGGACTTGGACTCAAGGACCAAGGTGGTAGCTGAGAGGGACAGCAGGGAAGTCAATGAGATGATGAGACAGAAGATGGAACCCTGCAATATTTGGGGCCTGAGTAGAGTGCTGAATATGGAGATGGATAAACAATGCTGTCAAGAAGCCATGAGTCTGGTTTCCAGGCCAATGAGAGCCAGGGAGAGTAGTGGAGAAAGCTGGGGGTGAGCTGAGTTTGGATTCTGTTGCCCACTCCTCAGATCAGTGTGAACAAATAGAAATGTCTGGGGGTTAACTGAATGCAAGAGGGTAGTTGCAAATGGAGGGAGCTCTACACATGTGGGCCAAATTAACTCAGATACGGGGGTGGGGGGGGGGGTGGGGGCGTGAGTGGAAATGAGCTTCCCAAGCTGGAGAGGATGACCAAAAAAGCAGCAGGTATGGCTGCGCCGGGATAGTCATCATTGGAGCAGAGGAAGGGAGGAGCAGACAAGGATTGTAGGGTGTCTACCTACAGATGGGAGGGATTTAAGCAAAGAAGGAGAGAGGAGCAGCAGAATGTACAAAAAGTAAAAAAATACCTTGTCATTTAAAGGTAAGGCCTGACGGCTCCTCATTAGATTTCAGTGGCTTAAGGAAGGCATAGATGAAGAACAAAGGAGCCAGTACATCATCTTTAGTCTTGTCCCTTCAACTAGGTTGAAAGTTATGTGTATTAGGCCATGTCTTGAATAACTGTGCCTGATGTGGCCCAGTGAGTATCTGAACCCATTGATGAATTTGTTGGTTGCCAACGCCAACTCCAGGTGTCCACCAGGGGGCGTCAGAAATCCAAAACTCCATGGTGCTCCATTTGGAAAAAGCCAATTGAGACCCCAGGGCTTGTCACTTCCCAGCTCATTTAGCACTCACATCTAGGCCTTTTTTTTGGCTGGACAGAGGGGGCAGACATGTGGGAGCATCTGGCAGCGCATCCTCCAAACACCTCAAAAGATTCCAAAAACTAATTTGCTTGGGAACACTGACTTGAGTGATAGGATGAAGGCACAGTCTGTTCCCAGTCCTGGGAGGACATGGCCGGGGTTAGCAGATATCAGCCCATGCCCAAGAATTCCTTCCTCAATCCCTCCCTTCACTTCCACTAAGAACTCTTTGACCTTTGCAACTCAGATCATTTGCTCAGGGACCAGCCCAGACCTCAGGCCTCACCAGACCCCTGCTGGGGCTTTGTTCTAGGCACTGATGGTAGAGAGACAAAAACTAAAATCTCTTCCCCCACAGAGTTTACATTCTAGCTAAGCCCTTCCCAATTCTGGCTGCACACTGGAATCACCTGGGGAGCTTTAAAAAGATACAGGTGCCAAGCCCCTCCCCAGAGATGCTGAGCTAATTGTTCTGGGCATAAGTATTTTTAAAAGCTTCCCAGAATATCTGGGTCCAAGGCCTTGCTATTCAAAGTGTGGTCCCCTGAGCACCGCCCCTTCTGCTCCCCACTCCCTTGCTGAATCAAATCTGAATTTCAACAAGCTCCTCATCCTCAGGTGATCCAGATGCATACTGAAGTTTGAGAAGCATTGATGTACCTAGCATATTGTTTTGCTTCATCCATTCTCCTTTCCCTGGCCGGATGCATGACTTCCAATATTTTCTCAAACTATTGGCAGTGGCTTTCAGAAATTTTTGATTGTGACCTCCAGACACAGAACATACACACACACACAATAAAAACGTCACAAAACAGTATCTTTACTGCCTGTGATGGACTCCATGCATTCAATGAATGTTGCTGGCACATACTGTATGTCAGGCATTGTTCTAGGTGCCTGTGACAGTACAGACAAAAACCCCTGTCGTTATGGAGTTTATATGTGTGTGTGGGGGGGGGATCATAAAGTTCAAAATAAACCATGACAATGGAGGGCATGTTGGAAGATTAATATAATAGAATTTCTTTCAAAAATTATATTTCTCAGAGGGCTTCTGGGTGCTAGTTATGTTTTGTTTCTAATTCTGGGTGCTGGATATATTCACTTTGTAATATATATTACATACTTATGTATATAAAAATATGTAAGCTTTAGCACTTCTTAGATGTATGTTGTGTTTCAATAAAAAGTTCAAAAAAATACATTCTGATATTTTCTATTCTATCATATCCTCTTTCATTAAGAAAAATACAGCTAGCCAAATTCCAGTAAATTCATTTGACCCCTGACTGGGGTGGTGACAGTAGTTTCAAAAACATGGCTCTATTTTGGAAAACAAAACAAAAAAAACCTTCAGCCCAATCACTCTGTGACATGCCCCAGTGTTGGTTGAGCACCCCACTTGCTGGTGGAGTGACCAGGCTGCTTGTCACTCTGAAGTTGTCTTCCTTGCCCTCTGGCTTACCCTACAGTGCAACCATCTCATGGTTAAGGTTCTTACGGGCACCACCAAACGCCTTCCTCAGCACCTCGGTCTGCCTCCGCTCAGAACTAGACTTGACAAGTCCTTCTCCTGGCGGAGTCACTGTGCTGTGGGCAGCTCTCCTAAAGTTGCAGATCTGGGAAGAGACTGGCACAGGCACATTACAGGGATGGGTTACCCCCAAGTGCAGCCACCTCTCAAACCTCCTGAGCCTTATGCTTCTAGTCTGTCTCATTTCCTCTATCACGCCGCCAGCTCCCTTGGTGTCTCTCTGGCCATGTGTACCAGAGTCACAGAACAAAGCAGACACGGAGACAGCCTCAGAGACATCTCCCCAATGTTCACCACGGCGCTGGGGACAGGTGGTGAAGAACAGAACAGGAGAGGGAAGGGAGCTGGAGACCTCTTTCCCTCCAGCCTAAAACTCCAGATAACCCTGCACTTGAGGTATGTGAGAGCTATGGATCTGGCTCTTGAGGGAAACTGAAGGGAAGGTAGGGGAATGCGGAACTGGGCTCCCCTAAGAGAATCGCCTAGAAGGACTGACCAGGATGGAGGTGTTTTGACCCCTAGCTTTATTTAATTTGGAGCCTGACTTACCAAATCAGTTGTTTGCATCTACTGACTCCAAAAATGTAGTTAGTCCTGATGCTTCCCGAAGCAAGGCTCCTGGGTTTGAGGTTGCTTTGTTGTGCCTTAGTGGTTCAGAGGACAGACTTTGCAGTCAGAAAACTGGATTTGAATCCTGGCTTCATTACTACCAGCTCTGTGACCCTGAGCAAGTTCCTTAACGATGTAGAGCCTCAGTTCTATCATCTGTAAAATGAGGATGATATGCGTATATCATTGGGTTGTTGGGGAGGGTGAATGAGAATAAATGCAAAGGGAAGCTCCTTATCCATAGGTCAACCCCATAAATGTTAGCAATTATCATTACTGAGGTAGTGTGAGAGGATGGGGAGAGGACTAGTGTCCTCCAGACTTTCTCCCTTGAGGTCAGGCAATAAGGGGGAAGACTTGGGCCTGACTGTGCTCAGAGCTGGGGCTGGGGTCCTGCCACAGACCATCCCTTGGCCAAGGTAGGGTGCATTCACCCCCATGCTTGGCAGCCTGGGCTCTATGGGGGAGGGCAGTGTAACACACACTGTTATCAAAGAATTTTGTAGAATTTTGTAGAAAGCTGCCCTGTTCACCTCACATGGCAAGGTGCCACCACCCAAAACCACACAGACCAGGCCCTCTTTAGATATCTGGAATTCATCCCCTTCATGGTGACCTGCTACCTACCCTCTGGCCATGACCTTTGGACCCAACGCCCGACCACAAGGACTGTAGAAAGAGCCACCCTACTCAGTTCCAATGGAGGAACACCAGAGGGCAGTTCCCTGATTCTAAGAAGCAATTCTGCTGCTGCTGATTTACCATGTGAACAAAGTCACTTACACCTGGCCTCAGCTGCTTCATTTCCAAACTAAAGAAGTTGGACTGGAAGGTTTCCAAGGGCACATCCAGTTGTTTACAGTGTGGGACTCTAATCCCACTGTCTCTGCAGTCCCAGAGGCCTAGGACTGGGTCTCCTCCATTCTTTTCCTGGGGCCAATGGAGGGTGCTTGGATGAAGGGGAGCTGGTCTCAGGACTGTGACGTTTCCCACCAGGAAAGAGAGACCCTCTTCTTTCCTGCAGTGCTTGCTTTTGGGAACTCTTACCCCACTTCTCAGAAGAGGAAACTGAAGCAATCCACACCTCACCTCCCAGGCAAAGAAAGAGAAAATCAGAGATCTGATTCCCAATGACAATGCAGCTGCAAAACTCATCCTAGCCCATCTGGAAGCAGCCCTGGGCAGTGGAGCTTAGAATCAAAGGCTCAGGGCCAACTGGCAGTGTTATGCCTCTACACCATCTGTAAAAGGGGTACAACAGAATTGGTTGACCAAATGGTCCCGATCTGATCTCCCTACCTTCTGCTTCATCTCTCCTACCTATGTCAACACAGGACTGCTCAAGCGGGACCGGGTTGGGGGAGAGGGAAGGAAAAGATGGGGTGTGTGTGTGGGTGATTGTAAACAGGACCCGGCCCTTTAAGAGGGTGGGCCGACCCCCGCCAGGCCCCGCCCCCCAAGGCGGCGCAGGCGCACGCGGGGTGCAGGAACCAGGCGGGAGGGTAGGTGCTTGCTGGCTCGCCGGCCGGCTTGCGGGGCCGCAGCATCTGCAGGGGCCGGCGCGGGGCGCGGCGCCCGAGGGCCGACCTCGACGTCCGGAGGCGGGGGCGGGTGAACTGGCCCGGGACGCGGGAGCGGGACCCCAGCTCTCCTCCCCCGGTGGACGGCGCGGAAGGAGCCGGGCGGGGGGCGGTGTGAGCGGGCACGGAGGGCAGCACCATCTGGAGGGGCGGGACCGCGCGGCCTCTTGGGGGCAAGCGAGTGCGCTGGGCCGAGCCGGTGGTCGGCCCCCAGCCGGGCGCTCAACGGGATCGCGGCGGGCTTAAACCCGCGCTGCCGGAGCAACAGCCGCAGCGGGTCGGGGTGCTCAGCTGGGGCCCGCAGCAGCTCCGCGGGCTGAAGCTCGGCGTGGAGGAGCAAGGGGGGGTGGGTCCGTCGGTGCAGGAGGAGGGCGGGGTGGGCCTGGTGGTGCAGGAACGGGGCGGCCGCGGCCACGAGCCCAGCCTGGGGGTGGTGTGGGGGCCACCCGACGGCGCGGACTGGCGGAGCCCGCCGCGGTGGACAGGCTCCGCGAGCTGGCCTGTGGTGCAGGAGGAGGGGCTGGGGCCCCGCAAGCAGCACCAGGAGAAGTGGGGAGACATCCTCGCAGTGCAGGAACGTGGAGAGGCCCGCGCCGGGGTGCAGGAGCGGGGGGAAGGGAGCCCACGCAGGCTGCTGCAGCAGTCGGAGCAGTTTGGGGACGGCTCCTGGGAACGCAGGGAAAGGCTCGAAAGTTCTGGGGAACAGGGAGACGGGTATTGGGAGAGCTGCGGGCACCTCGGACGGGAGGCGGTGGTCCTGGGAGAGGCACCGACGCGCCCGGAGAGACCGGAGCTGGTGGGGAGAGCCCGGCCCGTGGGGCCCCAAGGTCCTGAGGGGGAGGGGCGCCTGGGGGTGCAGGAAGTAAATTGGCTGCCTGGGGTACAGGAGGGACAGGTGGTGCGGGCTGTCCAGGAAACATACTTGGAGGAGAAGGAGTCCCAGGAGAGAGAGGGGCCCCCCGAGGAGCACAGGATCCGAAGGCGTAGACGGAGGAGGAGGTGGTAACCCGCAAGCTGTCTGCCTTGCACCAGGAAGAGAGGAGCGCAGGATGTAGGGGTGGGGGGAGCACACGAGCGCGGTGAACCTGAAAGAGTTGAGAGCCACTGCCCGAAGGCAGGCCTGCAGGATCGTCTTTTGCCATCTCACTCTGGGCATCTTCGAAGCCGCATCTGCAGGGAGGCAGCAGAAGGCAGCAGGTGAGGAAACACAGTTCTGGTCTCAGTTGGACGTTGGTGTGAATGTTGAGAAGCAGGAGGCTGATGTTAACTCAGGAGAGGATGGCCTCCAAAACTGCCGATGTACTCTCCCCTGTTTTTCAACCTGGAAATGGAGGAGGCAGAAAATTTTTCAGTAGCAGGGTAGGGTGCCACTCCCTTTCCCCCTGTACCAGTAAATGATAACTGGAGTGATGGGGCATCCTCTTAGAGGCTGGACTGGAGGTGCGACCGTCTTGATGGTTGCCAACATGGGCAGAGGGAAGGGAAGGGTAACCCAGGGCTGGAGATGCAGGAGAGGGGGTTGCCCTGTCACCTGTCTACTCACGGAGATAGGGTTGCCTCCACGTCACAGCTGAGATGGTGCAATTGGCACAGGTTTCCGCAAGTGATCAAAACACATTCCGGAAAAGGGAAGTGGGCAGTGGCATTTAACAGAACTTAGTCTTTATCGTGTAACCCCATTGGCCCCGTGAGCTGAGATGTGAGTGTGGCAGTGGTGGCTGGGACACGAGCCTGACCTGCTCCTGCCACGCCTTCTTATCATAGCTGATTTAATGCTGAGGGCCCTGAGCCAAGGCAGACGGGGAGAGCTGCTGGTGAGGCCTTCTGTCTCCACATGGGACTTTCGACCCCAACCTAAAGGGATGAGGGGAGGGTGGGTATCTGTGTCATCAGACTCTGGGCCTTTTCTGTGGTGTGGGCCCTGACCTCTATCCTGCCCTGGTCAGCTGTGGCATCAGGGGTTCTACACCAGCCAGGGCCAGCCCTGAGCCCAGCCTAGAGGTGGGCTAGATTTGGCTTCCTGTGGACTACCTCATGGCCTGGATACCAGGCCCACCCCTCATTCTTGGCCCAGGAGGGCTTGGTGGGCTGTCTTATGGGGCTGCTCACCTCTTCTGTGGCACTGTCTGGGTTCTTGTTTCCCTAGCTCTGGGATGAGGGGTGGGGTGCATAGTTGCTGCCTGCCTCAGGGCCCTAGCTGGGACCCAGCTCTGCCCTCAGCCCAGGTGTGGCTCTGAGTCATATGGCCCCCGCAGCTCTACCCCAACCAGCCTGGGTAGGGAGAGTGAGTACTCCCCACTGGGAGCAAGGGGAGTAGTCATGGCACTAGGCAGGCAATTGCTTGGACCTTGCTGGAGGAGCCGGTTAGCCTGCTCTTCATGCAAACCCAAAGCAAACCTGTCTGTCAGCTTCGTCCCACGCCTGTCATGCTGCCACCCCAAACACTTACATGCTGGAAGTTCAGCTACTGTGCCTGTGGCCTGGTGCCTGGGCCTTTTGGAAAGGCCAAAGTGGTTCTGTCTTCCTGGCTTAAGTGGAGAGACTTGTCTGTTCTAAACACATACACACAGGCACACACTTCATCCACTTTTTCCTGGTTGACTTTTTTTAATTTGTGGTAGATGAAGGGACGGAGAAAGGCTTTGGCATCAGACAGATCTGGGTTTCACTCTGGTTTTACTGTGTACTAGCTGTGTAATCTCCTTGGTCAAGATAATGTCTCTGGGCCTCAGTTTCCTTGTCTGTGAAATGGGGAAATACTGGCACCTATGTCACAGGGCTGTTGTGAGAATTGTTGCATGCAAAGCCCTTGGCACCATGCCTGGCACGTGGCAGGTGCTCAGCAGATAATTCCTTTTATTACCATCTCTGAGGCTAGACTAAGAGCTAGGGAAGGCTGTCTCCAAAGTGCCATGGGCCAGGGCTTTTCCTAGTGTCCTGAGCACAAAGGGGTCAGTCTCTTGTTCCCCAGTCTGGTGCCTACCTCCATGGGCGTCCTGGCTGGCAGATGTTGGGGTGGAGAGGTCAGTGCTCCCAGACCTTGTCCTCTGGCCACTAAGCCCATGATTGTCTGCCTGCAAGTTTTTGAAGGTACATATACTTTTTTTTTTAAATATTCATTTTATTGAGATATATTCAAATACCACGCAGTCACACAAAACAAATCGTACATTCGATTGTTCACAGTACCATTACATGGTTGTGCATTCATCACCTAAAACAATCCCTGACACCTTCGTTAGCACACACACACAAATAACAAGAATAATAATTAAAGTGAAAAAGAGCAATTAAAGTAAAAAAGAACACTGGGTGCCTTTGTTTGTTTGTTTGTTTGATTCCTTCCCCTATTTTTCTACTCATCCATCCATAAACTAGACAAGGGGAGTGTGGTCCTTATGGCTTTCCCAATCCCATTGTCACCCCTCAAGCTACATTTTTATACAATTATCTTCAAGATTCATAGGTTCTGGGTTGTAGTTTGATAGTTTCAGGTATCTACCACCAGCTACCCCAATTCATTGGAACCTAAAAAGGGTTGTCTATATTGTGCATAAGAGTGCCCACCAGACTGACCTCTCGGCTCCTTTTGGAATCTCTCTGCCACTGAAGCTTATTTCATTTCCTTTCACATCCCCCTTTTGGTCAAGAAGATGTTCTCCATCCCACGATGCCGGGTCTACATTCCTCCCTGGGAGTCATGTTCCATGTTGCCAGGGAGATTCACTCCCCTGGGTGTCTGATCCCACGTAGGGGGGAGGGCAGTGATTTCACCTTTCAAGTTGTCTTAGCTAGAGAGAGGGGCCACATCTGAGCAACAAAGAGGCATTCGGGAGGAGGCTCTTAGGCCCAATTATAGGGAGGCCTAGCCTCTCCTTTGCAGCAGCACCCAAGGGCAACTCCTGTGGTAGAGGGCTCAACCCATCAAACCACCAGTCCCCTATGCCTGTGGTGTTAGCAACCATCGAGGTGGGGCAGGCCAATACCCCTGCATTCTCCACCAGCTCCTCAAGGGGGCTCTGCATATTTTTTTCCTTTTTTTTTTTTTTTTATAACTTTTTTTTTAATCAACTGGGTACATACACTTTTGTATCTCTTGGGTAAATCTCTAGGCCTGGGGTGACTGGATCATATGGTAGGTATACATTTAACATTTCAAGAAACTGTCAAACCAAAGTGGTTGTACCATTTTACATACCCACGAGCAGTGTATGGGAGTTACGGTTGCACCACATTCTTGTCAATACTTGGTAGGATCAGTGTCTTTAATTTTAGACA
Source organism: Bradypus variegatus (assembly GCA_004027775.1). NCBI lineage: Eukaryota > Metazoa > Chordata > Mammalia > Pilosa > Bradypodidae > Bradypus > Bradypus variegatus. Next base: position 43,333 of record PVKY010000321.1, on the reverse strand, counting down.
TGCTAATAAGTCTATAGTGGTATCTCATTGTAGTTTCAATTTGCGTTTTCCTAATAACTAATCTCGTTGAGCATCTTTTCATGTGCTTATTTGCTATCTGTATGTCTTCTTTGGTGAAGCACCTTTTCAAATTATTTACTCATGTTTTAATTGAATGGCTTGCTTTTTTATATTAAATTTGAGATGTCTTTATATATTCTGGATACAAGTCTTTTTTAGGTTGTCACTGGCTTTTTTTTTTGTAATTCAGTTTTATTGAAATATATTCACATACCATGCAATCATCCATGGTATACAATCAACTGTTCACAGTATGATTATATAGTTATGCGTTCATCACCACAATCTATTTCTGAACATTTTCCTTACATCAGAAAGAATCAGAATAAGAGTAAAAAATAAAAATGAAAAAAGAACACCCAAACCATCCCCCCATCCCACCCTATTTGTCATTTAGTTTTTATACCCATTTTTCTACTCGTCCATCCTTACACTAGATAAAGGGGGTGTGATCCACAAGGTTTTCACAATCACACTGTCACCCCTTTGGATACAAGTCTTTTATGAGATATTTGATTTGCAAATATTTTCTGCTGGCTGTGGCTTGCCTTTTCATTCTCCTAACAGTGCCTTCTGAAGAAAAGAAGTTTTAAATTTTAATGAAGTCCACTTTACCAGTTTGTTCTTTTATAAATTGTGCTTTTGGTGTTGCAGTCTAAGAAATCTTTGCCTAACCCAGAGTCACAACAGTTTTCTTTTATGTTGTCTTCTAGAATAGTTTTGGGTTGTACATTTAGATCTATAATCCATTCTGGGTTATTTTTTTTTTTTTCCACAGAGACTTTTGCATTTTATTTTCCACATGCTGACATCTTTATTAATACAGCTTAATCTGACAAAGTCTGACTACAAACATGTTTATTATTTCTCTTTGGAATTGGTGAAATCAGAAAAAAATTAATTTTGAATATATACCATCAAAAAATAAATATTCACTTAATATGGTCTTATCTGTCTATGATATCAAAAGTTTTTCTTCCCCCAAATAAAGGTCCTGAGAGAAATTCAAGATTCCTTAGAATGAAAAAACAATATGCCTTCTAAAGCAATGAGCTTGCAAAATGATGTAGTAGACTGCTAGACACACAATGTAAAAGGAACTTAATGTTCACTGAAAAAGGAAATTGGAACTATGACCATAAACCTTCATGAAAATTTATAACAAGCCCTTTATCTAATTTACTTTCAGTAACTTCATAAATACCAAAGAGCAATTGGACACAGTTTAAAGTGAGAGTTAGTAAAGTTTCTTTTTTCGTAAAGCAAACTTGTAAGTCTTTCCCTTTTTTTGAGCCTCCTCTATTATGCTGAAGAGTTACTGAGTTCTTTCAGATCTTTGCTTTGGTGGCTGGTTTCCAAACTGACTGGACTTTCCAGGTATGTGGTTCCTGCACAGGGTTTTCCTGTCACTGAATCTATGACTTTTTCCACTTTGAAAACGATCTCAGCTAGTTCATGCTTCACAATGCTTCGTTCGTGGAACAGGTAATGCTTTGAGAAGCACAACATTCTGGGTTACTTTTTGTATATGGTGTGAGAATTATGAATTAAAGTTCTTTTTTTTTTTTTTTTTACTTATGGGCATCCAGTTATTTTAGCACCATTTGTTGAAAATCACTTGTCCATGTACGCATGGGTCTGTTTCTGGAATCTGTTGTGCTCCATTGATCAATTTGTCTGTCTTTATGCCTATACCATACTGTCTCAATTACTGTAAGTTTATAGTAAGTCTTAAAATCAGGGTAAGATCTCCAACTTCGTTCTTCCTTCTCAAAATTGTCCAGACTTTTTCTAGGTTCTTTGCATTTCCATATGCTTTTTAGAATCAATTTCTACCAAAAAAAAAAAAAAAAGCCTGCAGGGATTTTGATTGAAATTACATTGAATCTATAGATAAATTTGAGGAGAATTGACAATATTGGCTCTTCTTGATCCAAGAGCCAGGTATATCTCTCTAGGTGTTCATTAATTTCTCTCAGCAGTGATTTGTAGTTTTCAGTTTACAGGTTCTTCACATTTTTGTCAAATATGTCCTTAAGCATTTCATATTTTTTGAGGCTATTAGAAATATATTTTTATGGTGGTGTTTTAAAAATTTCTGTTTCCAGTTGGTCATATTGCTCATGAATCCTACAACCTTGTTAACTGACTTGTTGCTTGCTTCAGGTAGCCTTTCTGTAGCTTCCATTGTATTTTCTGCATAGACCATCATGTCATGTGTTAATAAATAACAATTTTGCTTCTTCCTTTGTGGTCTTTATTTATGCCTGTTATGTATTTCTTTCTTTCTTTTTTCTCTCTTTTTTTTTTTTTTTTTTTTGCCTTATGGCAGTGACTGGACCAACTGGTGTAATGTTGAATAGAAGAACAATTGCCTCGGTTCTGATATTTGGGGGGAAACATCCAGTCTTTCACCATTAAGTATAATTTTAGCTGTAGAGTTTGATAGTTCTAATTTTTATATTTAGGTCTTTGATCCATTTTGAGTTGATTTTTGTATATGGTGTGAGGTAGGGGGTCCTCCTTTTTTGCAAATGGAGATCCAATTTGTTGAAGAGACTGTTCTTTCCCAATTGAGTGTTCTCTGCCATCCTATCCTGACAGTAATCAGTTGTCCATAAATTTGAGGATTGATTTCTGGACTCTCAGTTCAATTTAATTGGGCTATATGTCTGTCCTTGTACCAGTACCATGATGTTTTTATTACTGTGGCTTTGTAATAAGTTTTAAGATGAGGAAGTATGAGTCCTCCAACTTCATTCTTCCTTTTCAAGATAGCTTTAGCGATTAGGGGCCTCTGAACCTTCCATATAAATTTCATAATTGGTTTTACATTTCTGCAAAGAAGGTTGTTGGAATTTTGATTGGGATTGCATTGATTCTATAAATTGTTTTGGGTAGTATTGATATCTTAATGATATCTAGTCTTCCAATCCATGAACACGGGATGTCCTTCCATTTATTTAGGTCTTCTTTGATTCCTTTAATGATGTTTTACAGTTTTCTGTGTACAAATCCTTTACATCCTTGGTTAGATTTATTCCTAGATATTTGATTCTTTAAGTTGCTATAGTAAATAGAATTTTTTTCTTGATTTTTTTCTTCCAGATGTTCATTGCATGTGTGTAGAAACACTACTAATTTTCAAGTGTTGATCTTCTACTCTGTCACTTTGCTTAATTTGTTTATTAGGTTTAGGAGCTTTGTTGTGGATTTTTCAGGATTTTCTGTATTTGGGATCATGTCATCTGCAAACAGGGAAAGTTTTACTTCTTCCTTTCCAATTTGGATGCCTTTTATTTCTTTTGCTTGCCTAATTGCTCTGACAAGAACTTCCAGTACAGTGTTGAATAAAAGTGGTGAAAGTAGGAATCCTTGTCTTGTTCCTGATCTTAGGGGAAAGCTTTCAGTCTTTTATCATTAAGTATGATGTTAGCTGTAGGGTTTTCATATATGCTCTTTATCATGTTGAGTAAGTTTCCTTCTATTCCTAGTGTTGTATTTGCTTTTATCAAGAAAGGGTGCTAGGTTTTGTCAGATGCCTTTACTGCATAAAATTGAGACAATCGTGTGGGTTTTTTCCTTCATTCTGTTAATGTAGTATATTACATTAATTTATTTTCTTATGTTGAACCAACCTTGCATACCAGGGATAAATCCCAGTTGATCATTGTGTATAATTCTTTTAATGTGCTGTTGGATTCAGTTTGATAGTATTTTGTTGAGGATTTTTGCATCTATGTTTATATGCAATATTGGTCTGTAGTTTTCTTATGGTATCTTTAGCTGGCTTTTGTATGAGGATGATGTTGGCCTTGTAGAATAATATAGGTAGTGTTCCCTCCTCTTTAATTTTTTGGAAGAGTTTGAGCAAAATTGGAGTTAAGCCTTCTTGAAATGTTTGGTAGAATTGTCCTGTGAAGCCATCTGCTCCTGAGCTTTTCTTTGTTGGGAGGTTTTAGTTACTGAGTCATTCTCTTTACTAGTAATTGGTTTATTGGGTCTTCTATCTCTTCTTGAGTTAATGTAGATAGTTTGTGTGTTTCTAAGAATTTGTCCATTTCATCTAGGTTATCTAATTTATTGATATACAGTTGTTCATAGTTTCCTTTTGTAGTCTTTTTTATTTCAGCGGTATTGGTAGTAGTGTCCCCCTTTTCATTTCTGATTTAAGTTATTTGTATACTCTCTTTTTTTCTTTGTCTGTCTACCTAAATGGTTGTCAATTTTATTGATCTCTTCAGTGACCCAACTTTTGGTTTTGTTGATTCTATTTTTTTGTTGTTGATTCTATTTTTTGTTTGTTTGCTTTCTAGTTCATTTATCTCTGCTCAAATATTTGTTATTTCCTTCCTTCTGTTTACTGTGGGTTTAGTTTGCTTGTCTTTTCCAAATTCTTCCAGTTTTGAAGTTAGGTGTCAGGTATGAAGTTTTTCTTTTTTGTCATAAGCATTTAGAGCTATAAAGTTTCCTCCTGCACTGCCTTTGCTGCATCCTGTAAGTGTTGGTATGTTATATTTTCATTTTCATTCACGTCAAGGTATTTCCTAATTTCACTTCTGATTTCCTCTTTAACCCATTGGTTGTTTAAGAGTATGTTGTTTAATTTCCATATTTTTGTGAGTTTTCCATTTCTCCCTTTGTTATTGGTTTCTAGCTTCATTCTTTTTTGGTCTGAGAATATACATTGTATGATTTCAATAGTTTTCTAATTCATTGAGACTTTTTTTGTGACCAGCCATTGGTCGATCACGGAGAATGATCCATGTGCACTTAAGAGAAATATGTATTCTGTTTTTGTTGGGTGAAGTGTTCTATATATGTCTGTTAGCTCTAGCTAGTTTAGATAGTATCATTCGAGTCTTGTACATCCTTATTGATCTTCTGACTAGATGTTCTGTCTATTGTTGAGAGTGGCGTAATGAAGTCTTCTACTATTAATTAGAACCATCAATTTATCCCTTCATATCTGTCAGTATTTGCTTCATATATTTTGGGGCTCTGCTGTTAGGTGCATATATATTTATAATTGTTACATCTTCCTATTGAATTGTCCCCTTTATCAGTATATAATGACCATCTTTGACCCTCCTAACATTTTTTACTTAAAGTCTATTTTATCTGATATTAGTATAGCTAACCCAGCTCTCTTTTGGTTACTACTTGCATGGTGTATTTCCATCCTTTCACTCAACCTACTTGTATCTCTGAATTTAAGGTGAGTTTCTTGCAGACAGCATATAGTTGGGTCATAGTTTTTTATCCATTCTGCCAACCTCTGCCTTTTGACTGGAGAGTTTTAATCCATTTGCATTTAAAGTCATTACTGATTATACAGGACTTTCTACTGCCATTTTTCTATTTAGCCTTGTAAGTCGTATACCTTTTTTTGTCCCTCTCTTCCATTAATACCTACTTGTATATTTATTTGATTTTTTTGTGTGTTGTACCATATTGAGTGCCTTCTCATTTCTGTCTGGATATATTTTTCATCTGTTTTCTTTATGGATGCCATTGGGGTTAAATTTTCACACACTAAATAGAGGTCGTATTTTACTTGATACCAACATAACTTCAGTAACATGCACATATACTTTTCCTATATCCCTCTTTCCACCCACCATTTATTTTTTACTTGTTACTGCCTACATCTTGGTAGATTGTATGTTCAGTAACATAGATTTATCATTACTTTTTACGCATTTGCATTTTAGCACCTGTAGGAAGTAAGAAGTGGAGTTACATACCAAGCAATACACTACAATATAAATACTGGCATTTATAATTACCCAAATGGTTACCTTTGCCACAGGTCTTTATTTCTTTTTGCCGCTCTGAACCTCTGTCTAGTGTCCTTTCCTTTCAGTCTGAAGAACTCCTTTTAGCTTTGCTTATAGGGCAGGTCCCTCAGCTTTTGTTTATCTGAGAATGTCTTAATCTCTCCCTCATTTTTGAAAGAAAGTCTCACCGGTTATAAAACCCTGCTGACCGTTGTTTTCTTTCAGCACTTTAAATATTTCCACCTACTGCCGTCTAGCATCAGTGATTTCTGATGAGAAATCAGCACTCTGTCTAATTGGGGCTCCCTTGTACGTACCACGTTGCTCTTCTCTTGCAGCTTTCAGAACTCGCCCATTGTCCTTTGCATTCCATAGTGTGATCAGCATATGACAGGGTGTATTTTTCTTCGTGTTTATCCTGTTTGGTGTTCTCTGGGCTTCTTGGATGTGCACATTCATGCCTTTTTAAGTTTGGGATGTTCTTTCTCATTATTTCTTTAAATATTCCTTCTGCCTTTTTCTCCCTTTCTTCCTCTGTATGTAACATGCCCCCTGCCCTTGCTACTTTTTAAGAAGATTTTCTCTTTATCACTAATTTTGGGCAATTTGATTATGATTTGCCTTGGTGTCGTTTTCTTCATATTCCTTGTCGTTTGGGGTTCTCAGAGCTTCTTGGATCTGTATGTTTATAGTTTCCATCAAATTTGGAAAAAATTCAGCCATTATTTCTTCAGTATTTATCTATCCCCAACATTTCTCCTTTCTTCATGTTATATGTATACTAGGCCGCTTAAAGTTGTCCTGTAGCTCACTGATGTTCATTCATTTTTTAAAAAATGTTCTCATTTTTCTGTGTATTGCATTTTGGATAGTTTCTATTGCTGTTTCTTTAAGTTCACCAAGTTTTTCTTCTGTGATCTCTAATATGCCTCTCATTGCCATCCAATGTATATTTTCATCTCACATTTGTAGTTTTCATTCTAGAGGCTGTATTGGAGTCTTTCAAAAGAGTATCTTCTTTGTCTTTTAACTTTTAGAGCATATGGCATCTAATTATAGTACTGTTTTACTGCCTTTGTCTACTAATTCTAATACATGTGCCCATTTTGGGTTGGTTTCAATAGATTGATTTATCTTCTGGGTTGCCTGCTTCTTTGCACATCTGGTAGTTTTTTGTTGTTGTTTTGTTTTGTTTTGTTGTTTTTTTTTTTTTTGGATGCCAGACAATGTAAATTTTTTTTTTTACATTTAAAAATATTTATTTGAGGTACATTATGCTCTTTTTTTAATTTTTAAAATTTTTATTGTGATTGTTCAGATACCATACAATTATCGAAAGATCCAAAGTGTACAGTCAGTTGCCCCTGGTACCCTCATACAGCTGTGCATCCATCACCACACTTAATCTTTGTTCAGTTTTTAGACAGTGTAAATTTTACCTTGTTTAGTGCTATACATTTTTATATTCATACAAATATATGAATACTCTTGAGGCTTTTTATTTCTGAGATGCAGTTAAGGAAATTGGAAACAGTTCGATTCTTTTGGGTCTTATTTTTAAGTTTTTGGTGGGACCAGAGCAGTGCTCAATCTAGGGCTAATTATTCCCCACTTCTGAGGTGAGACCCTTCTGTGTATTCTATACAGCCTAGCTTTTCCTGTCTGACTAAAGGGAACAGGTACTTTCCCCAGCCCTGGGTGGCACTGGGCTTTGTTGTTTCCAATCCTCTTAGGTTGTTCTTTTCCCAGCGTATGCCCTCCTCACATTCGTGTGATGATCAGTACTCAGCTGAATTTTGGAGAGGGACCCTTGGCAGATCTCTGAGGTGCTCTCTCCTCTGTGATACTCCTTCCTGCAAACTGTAGCCACAGCGCCTCTTATGGGAGTCCACTGGCCTCTGACTGGGAGGTTCTCCCTGGGCCGTGGCCTGGAAAGTCTCAGTGGTAGGATTCACCTTTTTTGTTTCCTCTCTTAGGTATCTCTTATAGCATTTCCTTCATTGCCTGATGTCCTGTATCTTGAAAACAATTTTGTCTATGGTATTTTTTGTTTCAGGGAGGAGGATAAATCTGGTCCTTGTTATTCCACTTGGCCAAAGATGAGGATTTAAGTTCCATTCCCTGTTGCCACCCTTCCCATCTCTCAGTCTACCCCCTATAGATGTATCTTATTTTTTATTCAGTCTGTTGTCTTGTGTTTATGTTGTTATGTTATAAACTGAAGATATTTCCTTCCCCCCACAACTTTTTGTTCTCCTTGGAGTTGCTTTTTTTTGTGGGCTTAGTTTTCTGTATACTTTTCACTTAGTCAAACTCTCAAGTAGTTGCCTAAATTTCCAAAATGTCCGTTTCGGTAAGTATTCTGTCACATTCATCTTTCTGAAGTCTCCTCCAGTCTTGTACCCTGCAGCAGCAGGGACTGGCTGCTCTTTACCACTTAGCCTTCCTCCTGGAGTCTCCCTCTAGCATCCAGGGCTTTTCCCTGGAGGATCAAGGGGGAGGTCTGCGATGCTGGTTGGCCGTGTGAGCTGTGTGTGGTGACCAGATGGGCCATTTGCTGGTAACTCTCAGTGTCCATGTCTTTACCCTCTTGGCCTGGTCAGGTCCCCAGAAAAGACACCTCTCGTCTCCTACCAGGAGATGAAGACCTACCTGCTCCATGTCCTGAGAGCAAGCAGAGAAGGGGACTGGGACTGGCCTCTATGCCGCATGCGTTCCTTTAATCCCCTTGTTTGGGATGTGGCAGCCCACCCTCAGCCGAGCCTGTTGTGCCACTGTCCAGAGACTTCAGTTGATCTCTCTAGGGAAGTCCCTGCCTTCTGCTGGGATTTTGCACTTTGACTTAGTGTTGAGGAGGGAATGTGGAGGTCTTATTGCTTCTTAAACTGTTTTTCACTAATCCTCTGTATTGTAGTATTTCCCTTCCATCACCTCTTCTTTTTCCGGAGGTTCTAGGGCTGCTGGTTCCTAGGCCTTTTGAGGATTTGGTGGGGTAAGTGATCAAGAACTTCTCACCTTAGAGTGTGTGATTTTTCCCAAGCCTGTTGTCGTTTGTCACTGGCCCATTTGCCTTCCACCTTCCAAAGTTTTGTTGTGGTTGTCTCCTCCTTAGGGATGTCTGCCATTTACAAAAAATTTTCTTTTTTATTGCAATTTTGTTCTGAGAAGGAGTGAAATTATATGCATGTGAGCAACCTATCTTCTTTCCCTGGAAACTTTTTTCCTTCATTAAACTTCCTCACAGAATTCATGAATTCATCCAGCATTCAGGATACATTTAGAGTCTGGTATGGGATATAAGACCACAACCCCACCCTCCAGAGGCCCACATCATTGAGCCAAGCAGTTCAGTGTATAGTCATATATGGACTCTCTGGGTGATCCTGGTCACCTTTTCAGAACCTCAGTTTCTTCATCTGCAAAATGGGAATTGTCTAGAATAGTAAAGAGGGTTTTAACCCATCAGTGAAGAGAACATTTTTAGTAAAAGGCCTGGTACCTAGTGTCTCTGTGAGGCCCCGACCATGACTTCTGCTCCTTCATATTCCTCCTAACCTCTAACCCAGGCTGAGCACATGGTAGGTATATGGTGAGTGGCTGCAGAGAGGCATGGGGTCTGTCCCTGCAGCAGCTGTGCCTCCTGGGAGCCCCTGGCTCTTCCTGCCTCTGTCTCTGCTTGTCTCCTGGTGAGGTGAGGGCCTCTCCCTGGGCCCCTCACCATCCCCAGTCCCTGACCTTGGCAAGGCTGCCCGACCTTGTCCAGAAGAGAATCCTCCTGGCCCTGAACGGCTGATCTCCCCCAGCTCCTAGGATCCATTCCCCATGACAGCTTCTTGAGTGCCTCAGACCAGGCAGGCCCCTTCTCCTTCCAGGGTCTCAGGTTCCTCTACTGATGGGATTTAAGTTGTATATCTTGAAGTCCCTGATCTTTTTCTTACTCCTAGATCTGGACCTTTCCCTTCCGGGGCTCTCCAGCCTGCCCTGAGTGGAACGTTCCAGCTCCTGGGGTTCTGGTGGAGACATGGGTCCAAGGGTATGAGCAGTCCCTCCTGCAGAGTAAATGCTCTGCAGTTCACAGCTCTGGCTTCTCCTTACCATGCTTCCTTTCTCCCCCCACCTCCAGCGCCCAACAATAGGCCCCTTCAGTTCTGGGCTTTTGCTGAGGGGGTGGGGTGAGGCCCGAGCCAGTGGACAGGGTGACTAGCTGGGCGGCCTCTGCTCGGCCACCGGAAGGGCTTGGGAATGGTGGCTGCTGGGAGCTGGCCTGCCTCCTTCCTGCCTGCCGTCCTCTGTTCCCAGGAGTCACTGCTGGCCTTGACACTGCGGCAGTGCCTGGCAGGGACGACTGCATCGCAGCCCTGGCACCCCAGTGCATGGCATGCATGTGCACCGAGACCCAGACAACGGCAGGAATTTACCTTCTGTGGTACACAAGTGGTGTTTGTGTGCGGGGGAGGGATGCTCTAGGAATGTGTTGGGGCTCTCAGTGTCCTGCATCTTAGGTGTCAGGGCTGGCATGCCAGTCTTTAGCTGGTTGTCTTAGTTTGCCAGGGCCATGATGACAAATACCACAGGCTGGTTGGCTTAAACAACAGGAATTTATTGTCTCCATTTTGGAAGCTATGAACCCAAAATCAAGGTATCAGCAGGAAATGCTTTCTCTGGGAGCCTGCAGCATTCTGGTGGTAGCTTGCCAGCAATCCTTGGTGCTCCTTGACTTGTAAATGCATCCCCTGCCTCCATCGCATGGTGATATATGTCTTCTTCTCTGGCTTCCACTGGTTGTGGCTGAATTTCCTCTGCTTTTAAGGACTTTAGCCATATTATATTAAGGCCCACCCTTGTCCAGTTTGGCTACACTTTAACAACATATTCAAAGACCCTATTTACAGATGTGTTCACTCCCATAGGACCAGGGATTAGGACTTGAACATGTCTTTTGTGGAGAACATGATTCAATCTCCAGTATTTGGTGGAGATGAAAAAGCTTCAGATGCTTTCAGGACCAACTTGGTACCTATGGGGAGGGATTGAGTTCAGTGTTGGTGTCTGTGTCATGGTGTTTAGTGAGAGCCTTTCCTCTCTAAAAGGAACACCTTCTTCTTAGTTGAGGGTTGGAGGGGGTGAGGCATCAGAGGGTCCCAGTATCTGGTGTGTCTGCCCCTCCTTCTGCACTCAGCCTTCCCACCCTGTTGCAGCTCTCCTGCCCCCTCCTCTCTCATGGGGAGGCTGGGCTGCCTGACAAACCTGGGCCTCCTTCCCTTTAACCCCTCCGGCATCCTGTACCCTAATTCTCCCACCAGAGTTTTCACAGAGAATGCCCATTCAGATCTTGCCCTCTGCCTGAGGGACCAGCTGAGTTGTCACAGGGTTGGAAAAAGCTTTGTGAGCGCAAAGTAGCTTGGTGGGTCTGGGACAGAAGTGGCTCTGATGAGACTGACAGCTCTTCTTCCCCTTGAAGGTGCTGGCTTTTCTGAAGTATAAATAATGGCGAGGGGCAAAGCCAGGGCTGGTGGACGACAACCAGGTTTATTCCTGGAATGTGCTGGGAAAGTAAGGTGGCAGCAGCTTGGGGGAAAAGAGGTAGGCTTCCCTTTCTCCAATGTCTGTTACAAAGGCTTGATGTCCTTTTCAGCAAAGCTTCTCAACCAGGTTTCTTGCCAGGTTCTGCCTTCAAGGTGACAGATATAAACAGATGGTTACTATACAATGCACAAACTACACAGAGGTGAGTGCAAAGGGCTCCCTTGATAGAATTATGTTTTGATACAAGTGTTACAGGAGTATTGGCCCTTTAAGGATTGGCGCATGATGGATAATTTTCTTAAATTTTGTTCTTTTGGCTCTTTGCCACATGTACTATTACATGTTTATACCACTCCTGTTTTCAAATTTCACTTTAACCAAACATCATAGGAGCATGGCAAAAAGAACAATTGGGGGTAAGGAATTGGAGATTTACAGAGGAAATGAGGGGTGTATACAAGTTCATCTTGTAAACAAAGATGAGGAATGTCACAGACAGATTAAAGAACAAGGTATGTTTAAAGCAGGGCAAGTATTTGATGTGGTTGGAACATAGAGACATTTGAAGGGAGTAGTTAAGAGGGGGAGGTGGAAAAATAGGCAAGGAGTGGATCTTGAAGGGCCTTGTATACCAGTAGAGAGTTTGGCTCTGTAAGTTTCAGAAGGATGTAAGCAGGGAAGGGACATCAGGTCTGTGTTCAGATGATGATCATAACAGGAGATGACTGTGTGCCAGTTGCTATGCTCAGTGTGTTATTCATTATCTCATTGAGTCTTCACAGCAGCCCTAAGAAGCAGGTACTATTTATCTCCTTTTTACAGATTAGGAAACTGAGGCTTAGAGGTTGTCATTTGCCCAAACTTTGCCCAGCTAGAAAGTGACAGAGCTAAGATTTCAGCCCAACTCTGACTCCTGATTCCGAGGTTATTGATGGGAGGAATAATCAGGAGGTAGAAATGACTTTGTGGCCTTCCCAGGTGGAGAGGAAGAGGAAGGAAGAGGAGTCATGGCTGGGGGACCAAGGGTGAGGTTTCTAGCCTTGGTGGCTAGTGAGTTTGTGATGTTTTCAGTCAAGATACGGGAGCATGGATTAGCAAGTTTCAAGGAGGTGATGAAGAGCTCAGTTTGAATGAGTTTGTGGTACCTGTGCAGCCTCCTGGGTCTAGAGCTGCAGGAGTGCAGGAATGGGGACAGACATTTGGGAGTCACCAGTACATGGTGGTACTTGGAACCCTGGGAGAAGAGTAGGTCATCCCCAGGGAGTGGAGCATTCACAAAGAAGAGAAGGAAGGGTGAGTTCAAAAATTTTAGGAAATACCAACAGTTAAGGAGAAGGATGAAGAAACTTCAGGGCTGGACTCTAGACCTGTGGGCCTAGCACTGCCAGCAACATAGCCTTGGCCTTGCCTGCCCTCAGGATCTCCTCTGGGAAGGAGTGGGCCCCTTGTGTGCTGGAGATGGAGAGGGTGTGGACAGCCATGGTGCATGTCTGAATCACCCCCTTCTCTTCCTTGGCCCCTGGCCAGCCGCCTCCTCAGACCAGCGTGATGTCAGACCTGGCCTGACCTGGAGGTTGCCCAGTGTATTCCACAGTTCCTTCTGGGATGTGGTTCCAAGAGAACCCAGCCTGGCCTTGTTCCAGAAGCTTGGGCCCTGTGCAGAGAGGGGTAAGTTAAGGGTGACGGGCTTGGTGGCACTGCATAAAGAAGGCCAGGTAAGGTTCTAGTTGGAGGAGCTGTAAGCAAGTCACCCCTCAACCCCACTGGGCTGTTTTTCCTCTTGGGCTTGGAGAAGAGGCAGTCAGAGGTGGGAGAGGGCCAGCTTGGAGGTGGGGTTGTCATATATTCCTGAGAATACGGTAGCTTGTTTTGGAAAAATCCTCTTGGCCGGAAATTGCATGTCATGTCTGCTCCTCAGTGTGGATTTGTCACTTCTCTGATGCCGTTGGCAAGCCTGGGGAGGGGGGAGTTACAACAGAGTTAGGCTGGTTGCCAGCCCCTTCCGGCTCCCTCTAGCTAGGTGGTGTGAAGAGATAAGGGGGCAAGCTGTAGACCAGAGGGGGGTGTCCATGTGGGGGTGGATGCCCGAAATCCTAGAGGTAGGTACACCCTGTGGGTGCATCATAGCTGGATGGTACTGGAAGGCAGAGAGAGAGCAGGAAGGAGGAACGGTTTGGATCAGACCCTGCAACCCACCAAGGGAAGAAGGGACCCACTTTTTCAGCTTTGCTTTCTCCACAGTTCCCTGACTGTGGGTCCTTGAAGCTACTCTCCAAACCAGTTTCTGCCACACCTGCAGTAAGATGCGGAGAAGCTTCTGCCTAGAATAGACCCAGGCATCCTGGACCTCCTGCCTGGTGGGGCCAGTCCCCCACCCCAGGAAGGGGCTGTGTGAGGAGTGTGAGGCTTTTGGGAATTCCCCCAGTGCCCTCCGGGGGTCTCTTTCTCAGCCTTGAGGCTGAGTGGGGGGGTCTCAGCATCTCCCCCTCATCAGCCTCAGTCTGGAAGGGGTGAAGGTGTCCAGAGCTCTGCCCTAAATACCTGGTGCTAAGCAGTCAGTGGATGCTTCAGATGCCAATGGAATGAGAGGGTGTTCGTGTGGTGCCTTGGGGCCCTGGGGGCTGGGGGAGGTGCCTCTCTGCAGCGGGGCTTCCTCTGCTGGCAGTAGCCCCACTTCAGTGCTGGGTTGGGGGCAGCGCTTGGAGGTGACGCGAGCCCTTGGTGGGTACAGGTTGGAGCAGCTTCTGCAGGGAGCCCAGCACTCGAGTCACTCCTCCGAGGCCACGGAGGTGAGCCCCAGTACCCTGGCCCTGACCTGCGCCCGCCCCTGGGCACACAGCCTTTGCTGTCTTTTGGGCGTGTGGGGGTGGGCAGGCAGGGAGGTGTCAAGGCCGGACATAGTTGAGGCACTGGGCCAGGGACGGGCTGCGGCCTCGCTCCGGGTGAGGGGAGGCGTGGTCTCCGCGGGGGCCGGCGTGCGGGGCTGCCGTGAGGGGGCTGCTGCCAGGGTGCGGCCGGGAGCCCGGCAAGTGGGGCCTTCCAAGTGGAAGCTGGGGCAGATGGAGGGCTAGGCTTCAGTCTCAAGGATGTCAAGGACAGAACTCAGGAACTCGGGTCGAGTCAGGACGGAGGTTTCTCTTCGGTGGGCTTCTGGGATGGACCTCCTTATCATGGAATCTGAGGAGGGGGCGGACCTGATTGGCGGCTGTGGCGCTCTGGGGTCCTGAGGCGGGCCGAGGGACCGGGGGGGGGGGGGAGCTGTGACTGGTCGGCGGAGGTGGAGCCCCCAGCACCTGGCTCTCTCGGGGGGTCATTCCACGGCTCGGGGAGACTGGATGGGAGCAGCGCTGCAGAGAGGCCGGCGGCTCGTTTGAATGGAGGCTGGGGTGGGGTTGGGGGAGGGGATGGCCACAGGCCCAGGCCGGGGAGGGACCGCGACCACCCGGGCTTGGCCAGCGAGTGGCAGGCTGTGAGGCTGGAAGGTGAGGAGGTGGGGGCTGGGGAGCATGGACCGGGGACCTCCTCCCAGGTCGAGGCGCTTTAGCAGCCGCTGCCCTCTTTCTAGAGAGGATGCTCGAGGCCCGGCCCCCCAGGACGCAGGGCAGTGACGCTACCGGTGCTGTTGGAGGGGCGGGGGCTGCGGCCGCAGCGTTGGCCGTGCTGTGCTTCCTTCCCTGGCCCTGGCTCCGGCCCCGGGAGTTTCGGCTCCATGGGGGAAAGATCTGCTTACCAGCGCCTGGGCAGGAGCGAGGAGGGCCCGCAGGTAATGGAGAGAGGCTGGATGGATCGCCAGGTGCCGGCCCAGTCCCCGTCTACTGTCGGAGCCCAGTCCTGCTCTATGGGGACAAGATCCTACAGCTGTGAGGCTGGATAAAGGGTGGTGTGTGCTGGGGGGAGGGGATGTCAGTGGTGGTGAATCACTGATGTTAGCTTCTGTGTCAGTGTCCGTAGGTCCCCAGTGATCTAAAACCTCTGGGACCCAGATAGGCTGCTGGGTGGGCTTTCCCCCATATCCCCCAGGAGGCACTGCCAGGATTTGGGTTTAGAGTCTTTTATGGGTACTAAGTCCTTGTGCTTTGGGGGTTCCCCCATACTGGCCTTCCAGATAGGCACATCCAACCAAATCTGCCTGTTTGCTTTGGAAAAAAATGGTCACACGATTTATGGGGCCACTGTCCCTCCCCTTGGGCACCAAGCACTTTCTCTCTTGGCCGGCAGAGGGCAGTAGCTGACAGGAGAAAGGGAAGCAGGGGCAGGAGGGTTGAGGCAGAAAAGGAGAGGGTCTATTCTCCTGGGAGATGAAGTCCTGGACCTGGGGCTGAGCTCTGACCCCCACCCTCCACCCCTGCTTTTCTGCTGCTCACAGCTTCCCAAGGCTAGATTGCTGGGCAAGCTTCTAAGGTTTGTTCTTATGGCACATACAAGGGAAAGGTCAGGCATGGAATCGAGTGGATTAGGGGCACATCTTTCTGGGGGTAGCTAGATATTCACCTGGCCGGTGTGACCCAGTATACCCCATCTTGCAGTAGAGGGGGTAGCCCTGCTTAAATTGTCCCCCTGAAGCCAGGCCTCTGGATCTCCTTCAGGGTAGTGCCTGGTGGGGGGTAGGCTGTAGGCTTCTCTGAGCTGTGGGCATGTCTGCCATGGTTTGGGGCAAAGTCCGCTCCAGTATGACCTTGGCTTGACCTCTCTTTGTCCATTAGCTCTCACACTGGCCTGCAGATTGGTGATTCACTTGGACTGAGGGGAGGTTGCACCTGGCTGGCTCCACAAGCATTAGGTGGTAGGTGACAGGGGCTGGTTGCTGGAGGTGTTCCCCCACCCCTACCCCCACCCCCACCCCCAGACCAAGAAATGGCTGTCCCTTCAGGCACTGCCAGGGAAGTCAAACACTGAGAGAGGCCCTGGAAAGACAGCCTGGGATGCTGACTCCCCAAACCTCTGCCACTCCAGCTGCCTACCCCACCAGCCAGCTGAGTCCCACTGGCCAGCTGGACAGGGACAAGAGAGCAGTGTGCAAGAAACAGGGGCTCCCAGGGCAAGGGGGGGTGGTGCTGGGGGAGTCAGAGAGGACTTCCTGCAGCTGTGAGGTGTGTCTGGGGGCCATAGCAAGGGGGGGGAGATGTAAGAGCAGCTGGCGCCCTTTTGAGGAGGGGCAGAAGGATCATTTGTCAGCTCTAGGAACGGGGGCCCATGGAGGCTTGATGGAGTGTCTCCAGGCCTCTTAAGCTGGGATTGTTGTCTCTGTGTGGGGTGACATATAAGAGCCATCCTACAGACTGGGATCCTACAGCTCTGGGCTGGGGACATTCTAGCATGTTTGTTTGTTTTGGGGGGGGGTTGGGACTTTGGCCAGCTGGACTGGGGAGGAGGCACCCTGAGTGTTGTAGGCAGCAGACAAGGCCACCCCAGGGGAGGGGGTGGAGAGCCTTCACCCCCACCCCACCCTCACTCTTGGCTGGTCTGCCCCACTCTGGCAGGCTGCCGGCCTCCTATTTCCGTCGGGCACCAGGGTAACAGGGCCACATTAGGGTCTGAGCCAGGAGACGCGCAGCCAAGGCTGGGACTGGGGGAAGGGGAGGGTCTCCCCTGCAGAGTCCAGGGAGGACATTTTAGAGTCCAGGTCCCCAACTCAGGCTGTGTTCTAGCCCTGCACTGTCCCAGATGAGCCTGTCGGGGGGCCTGCAGCCCTTCCTTGTACATTGCTGCTTGATTGACATAGCCCCCACTCCCAAATCCCAGGAGTTGTCTGCAACGGTGGGGGCTGGGGTGGAAGCCAGAGACAGGGGGCCTTGTGTATGGGGCGGCAGGGGGGCAGCGCGGGTTGTTGGGAGGAAGAGTCCCCCTATTCCCGCTGCTCTCTTGGCAGTGATCCAGAAAGGTCCTTTTTCAGCCAGTGACAGGGCTGCTCAGTTGGGGAGGGAGGGAGGCAGGAGGGAGGGCGGGCAGGCGGGTGGGGGAGCCAGGGAGGAGGGCTGGAGCTGTGACCACTGCACTGGAGAGAAGACAGAGAAACGGGACAGAGACTCAGGCTGGAGAAGAGCTAGTCTGCTCCCTGCCAGACCAGCTGTGAAAACTCCACCAGGCTTGCAGCAGAGAAGGGCACCTACCCTGTTCTTCTGCCCCCTTCCCCACCCCACAGTGTGGGATTTGGGGGGCTCCTGGGGCAGACCCCTGGCCAGCTTCCCCTTTGGGCAAGCCTGAAGGGCAAGAGCTGAGGCCCCTGCTCCCCCACTTTCTGGGGCCAGAGCCCCAGTGGGCCCGTCAGGGGGTCCAGCTCCGCGGAGATGCCGGCGGCCTGTCGGTTCCCTGGCCTGGAGCTCTCCTTCCCTCTCCTGGCCAGACTGCGGCGACGCCTGTACACAGTGAGTGGGGGGCTGGGGGCGGGCGGCGGCTCCTCAGAGCAGGCACTCTGCTGAGGGGCAGAGGGCAGGACTGAGAATGGCCAAGGGACACTTCCAGCCAGGGCTTGTCGGAGGTGACTCTAGGCTGAGCGACCTCGCCTCTCCGCTGCTGCCTTCTTTTTGGCGAGTCAGAAAAAGTGTGCAGTGGTGCAGGTCAGGTGTGTGCTTGTGCACGCCAGCCACGAGAGCCACACGTGTCAGATGCAGGGGTGCAGACTGCGTCCTGTCCTGGGGCCAGGCACACGCAGAGTTGAAGACCAAGCGGGGTGGGGGCTGCAGGCAGGAGCTGCAGCAGTGCGCCGTGCTTCACAAAAATGCGGTGGGGGAGTGGAGGGGACTTATCCAGGGTCATCCTGGGCTTAGTGGTGGTAAAGTTATACATGACCTAGGATCCTGAGTCCCTTCTCCTCAGTGGGATCGCAGTGTTCTTTCCAGGCTTCCCCCATAAACCCCACACACAGAGCAGCCCTGTGCTGGGGGTTGGGGAGCAGGGGAGGGAGCATCCTGGTGACTGAGCGGGCGGGTGAGGTTTGCTAGCTGGCGTTGCAGGGGGAGAGCAGGCTGGGCTGGACTTTCTAAGTAGCCTCATGCAAAGGGCCTCTGGGTCTCCCCCAGCCCTGACCAGCCAGGGCTCAGCTTTAAGCTGTTCCCAGGGGCTGCCTCCTACCCCAGGGGAGGGCTGGGGTGGGGAGCCTGGAGTCCTGAGACTTTGGAGGTAGGGAAGAGGAGGAGGGGGCCCACAGACGGCTTGCCCTGGTGGGGGCTGGAAACCCCTCTTGAAGCTGAACTGTGTAGGGGGTGGGGGTCACTGCTTGACTGCCTAGCGGAGTGGTTTTCACAGTTCACCTGTGGGGTTTTCTTCTGGAGAGCAGTGGCACCCACCCTCTAAAACATCACACCCTCTTTTTTTGGTGACATGGTTTTGTTGAGGATAGATAAGTTAATATGTAAATGCTTAGAACTGTACCTGGCATATCGGATGAGCAGTTGAAGTGCTAGTTGTTTTTATTGTTACCCATTCCTAAATGAAATTGAGATATAACCTAATAACTGTGTATTGTGTATGTGTGTGTGTATAGTGAAAAAAAAAATCAGTACAGTGCCAAATGTGACATGAAGAAATGCCAGATTGACACCTTTTTATGTATTCTACCTTGTCAGTACTTCAGTATGACTGCATGAGGTGATGTAACAAAGTAGTCAGGTGCTAAGACCTCAGGTAGAACTGCCACAAAGGGGACATCTGCAAAAGCTGACTGAGAAGAGTTTTTAAAATAATATGGGTGGGTTGCAACCTTCAGTGATATTTTCCAAAATAGTGAACAGGTTGTGCTATGTTCTAAACAAAGCAAAGTCCTATTTTCCTCAGTTTCCACACTAGTTCCATTCCAGCAAAACTGGTAAAGTACTTTCTTATTGCTATATAAAATAGAATTAGGTTGTAGGCTTAGATGATTATAAACAGGTTTTTCCGTTGAATGAATTGAAAGTTGTGTAGGATTTGGGGCCATGTATGAGACTGCTGTGTTCATTTCCAGATAGTTCTTGTCCCCCACTAAATGCCACTCATGCCCCCCCCCAACATTGTGACAACCTAAAATGCCCCTTAGGGGGTGTGTAGCCCTTGTGAGAACCATCAGAGTAAAGGGTTGCAGCTTAAAGTTTGAAAACCACCCATGTGCTCCAGCCCCTTGGTGAAAGAGCCAGGGCTTGAACTGAGGCCTTCTCATTCCCATTTGTCACTCTCTGTACTGCCCTGAACTGCCTGGGAAAGTCTGAACTTATGGCACTGTGTTGGCAAGACGCTGGGAACTGTGGGGGCAGGAGGCTCCCGCCGGGCCCGGGCTGTGAGTGCAGCTTCTCTTAATATAATGCATGGTGAAAGCTGGGGCAAGGCCACCTCTGCGACAGGGAGACAGGGGTCACCTTGCCCCTGCAGGGCAGCTGGCCCTTGCCCTGCTCCCCTCTTCCTCGGAGGGATCGAGCTTGGGTCAGGGCTGGCCTGAGGATAGGGGTGGGCTTGGCGTCTGGTGGGCCAGGCTGCTCAGCTTTGAGGGTGCCACCGGCCTCTTTGTGCCAAAGAGAATGCAGGTCGGAGGCTGCTTGCTGGTGGCCCATTGGCTGACTGTGGCTGGCAGAGGTGTTTTGTTTGGTCTATACACTGTGTATGTGTGTGTGTCTGTGTGTGTATTTCAAACTTGACTTAGTCGACAGCATTGAAAATCAGAAAGATACAATGTTCAGTGAAAACAAGGAACAGAACAGAGTGGGTAATATGTGAATATTTGTGTGGAGGGAAAGCAGAGCCTGGAAGGACACATAAAAGACATCGATGGCGGCTGGCTTTGGGCAGGGGTGCTGGATGGTTGTACAGTACGGGAGGGAACGAGATGAGACCGTAGGCTCCTGTGTGCCTTTTGAATTTTTTACCATGTGCATCTGTTACCTTTAAAAAAAAAATAAAAAAGTAATGGCAAGATTTCATACATAATTCCAGATTTCCATTTCTTGAAAAACGGGGAAGCTTTGGTAACGCTGGGCTACAGTCCTCCGGGACAACCACTGTCGGGAGCTGCCTCGTTTAGAGGGTGTCCACAGGCCCACCCAGTACCCGCCTCTCCCTCTTGCTGTGTGCCTGCTCTGGCGCTGTGGTAGTCCTGTGGAGTGTAGGGTTCATCCAGGAATGTCAGGCGTTGGGAGGAACCCAGCTTAGTGCTCATCTGGTCCTCCTGAGATCTTTCCCTGGGGCCCATCAGATCTGGGGAGCCCATGATGGGTCTCGGGATACTGCACCCCCCAAAAAATTTTTATTAAAACTTCATTGGTGAGAATATGTGCATTTTTCTGGAGAGACAACAGTTGTCATCAGATTCTCAAAGGGCTTGTGACCCCAGGTGAGTTTTAAGAACAGCTGAGGGAGCTGAGCACAGTGATATATATGTATCTCAGGACACTCGGCTCACAGGTTGCAGGGCTTGAGAGTAAAATCCCTAGTCTTGACTCCCAGGCCAGAGCTGTATACCAGCCACCCAGTTTCTACCCTTGTTGTTGGCAGGAAGCAGGGAGGTGTGTTCCAGGGTTCAAAATGTGGGTGAGCCTGTGACTCTCAGGGGTAGGGTCCCCTCCAAGCTCCCCGTCCTCTCTCCCCCTCCCCGCAGAGGCTGGGGAGTAGCAGCATGCAACCCGAGGAGGGCACGGGCTGGCTCCTGGAGCTGCTGTCCGAGGTGCAGCTACAGCAGTACTTCCTGAGGCTCCGCGATGACCTCAACGTCACCCGGCTGTCCCACTTTGAGTACGTCAAGAATGAGGACCTGGAGAAGATTGGCATGGGCCGGCCTGGTAGGTGGGGACATAGCACTTGCTTGTCCTCTCCCCACCAACCCTTTATATCCCCTACCCTCAAGACTGCGTGGGGAGCCCTTTCCCTCTTTGTCCTGAGAACTCTTGCTGCCTGTGCCAGAAGCCCCTGAGGTGGGCTGGGAGTAGGTGCACTGAGAACAATTTGTATTTGTAAAGAAGAAAATCTGGCTTGCTTAAAGGTCTGGCAAGTCAGGATTAACTATGACCCCCTTTTTGTTTAGACATTTGTAGACCTTGCCTCGATTTCCTTTGTAAGTGTAGAATTGAATCTATTCTGTCCACTATTCTGAACATAAGGGGTCAATGTCCAGAGATTTGTATGGAGAAAGGAAGATTACAACTCAGCGTGTTAAATTTCTCTTAGTCTCTTGTCTCTGTCGCCTTCCCTTTCTCATGCACAAAGATCTATGTAAGTTTAATTCATCTACCTTTGTATTTATCTTAAAAGTAGTGGTTGCAGCACTTGGAAGTCATGATATTCTTTGTAGAATATTAGAAACTTAGTGCATTCAACTGAAAGTAGCTAAATAGGTAATAATGTGCTAAATTAGACACTGACGTTTGTCATTTTTTGGCGTGGATAGTTGGTGCCTGATACAGTCAGCTTAAGAAAATTTTATGGGAGAAAAACTCAAAATTGAGTAAAGTCTATCCATTACCTTATTTTTTCTGAGAGGTGAGGCAAAGACCACTACTATTCAGTTTGGATGGTTAAATGCCTCCATCCAGTTTGAGAACCACTGCCTAGGAGTAGAACGTAGCAACCACCTGGTTCACTGAGGCCCCTGGTTGCTTTCCCTGGTGTCATGGTGCTGGGCAGTGTCTAGTGGGGCACCCACCCCAGGGTCCAAGGAAGCCTGCAGAGTAGGAAGCAGAGTTTCGGGGTGGGGAGGGAGCATGGGCTGCCTTAGCAGCACTGGGTTCTCATCTCTCCCTGCAGGCCAGCGGCGGCTATGGGAGGCTGTGAAGAGGAGAAAGGCCATGTGCAAGCGCAAGTCTTGGATGAGCAAGGTGAGGGGGCAGGGAGCAGGGTGCGGGGGGGGGGGGTTGCCTGATCTGATGTCTGTTCTAGGAAACGCCCCCACATATCGCCATATCGCGCTGGGTTCCCTCCTCCTGACAGGGTACTTGTAGAGCTGCCTGGCTAAGTGACTGCCTCTGCTGGAAACAGACTGGGGGGGGGAGCCCGTGTGCAGGGCTTTCTCCACATCCCCTCCTGGTGTATGGCATTGCTCACAGACAAGTGCACCTTAACTTGAGCCTTTGCTCTGAGTGTGGGGGAATGCGCCCAGTGTGGGGAGGTGGGGACATGCCCCCCCTCCCCCCCTCTATCCTGTAGAGGATTTCTCTGGTCATCTGGCCCTGTTGACAGCTTCCTTCTCCACAGCCTGTGCCCTAATTCAGAGCTGCAGTATAGTGAGTCCCTGCTCTGACTCAGTGGAACTTTGCCCATTGTCTGGAAGACAATGAGGGAGGAAGTGAACCAGCCAGGGCCTTCCCTCCCCGCTTCTGGCCTCAGGGCTTGGGAGGGGGGAAGGAGACAGGGCAGAACAGCTGGACTGAGATTGGGCAACAGAGATTTCCTGGCTGTGATCTGGGCAAAGGGGCTGCCTCTTGAGATCCTGTGGCCTCTTCTGGGGGCACCGTTCTAGATCCTTGCCCAGGTTTTAAGGAAGAATAAGTGTGTCGGGACGTACGGATTTGCCACTGACAGGTGTAGGTCCCTGGGCTGGTTGGTGAACCTCTTCAACTTCAGCCACAGCTTCTGTAAAAGGGTGCTGGCCTTGCTGCCGGCTCACCTCACAGAGCTCTGGGGGGAGATCCCCCACGTTGATTGTTGAATCTTGCTTGTAGACATGAGGAAGGACAAGGAGGAGAGGCCAGAAGAGGCCCTCAGATGTGAGAGACACCGTAACCCATAAAGAGAAGGCTCTGCCAACCTTGGGGGTGGAAGAGGCCAAACTGGGCAGCCTGAAGCCAAAACTCTGGGTTCCTTAGTGGAGGTAGCCAAGCCACACTGACCAGGCCAGTTCTGACCCTCAGGGCCTCCCTCCTCCTGTCCCTTGACTTTTGGCCCCCTCTTCCAGCCCAGGCCTCAGAGTCCCCTCCAATTCCCCTTCATTCTCAGCCCTAAGTTCTAAGTACCCCTCTAGAAGCCTAGTTGTCTTCCCAGGTCCTTCCTCAGCAAGAACCAGCTTTGTGTGCACAACACATATACACACACACGCACACACGCACACTGTTGAACCTCAGACTAAAATTATCCTCTCCCCTGGGCAGGATGAAGGGCAGCCGACTCCCCGGGGAGGGTGCAGACAGACAGCACCAAATGGTCAACCCAGAGCAGGGGCCAGGGCTAAAAATGGACAGGGAGGTGTTTGTGGAGGGTCCCTCAGGCTCCTGCCCTTCTCCTTGGGTTAGGGGCTGGAGTCTGTGCTGGGCCAGGGGTCCAGGGAGGGGTGGGCAGAAAGGCTGTAAGGAGATTCAAACTGTAGCTTCATTGGGGGCGGATGGTTCCTGGAGCAGCTTTGAGCTGTCCCTGACCCCACAGCTGGGTGTGAGGCCACAGCAACCCCAGACTGCCAATCTGTCCATCTGTGTCTGGCACACACCCTGAGGCCACACTGAGGCTGTGGGTTTAGTTTGGGGGTGTGGCCTGGTGGGAGTTTGGGTTCCAGCCAGGCTGCCCCCTGGCAGTTTGGCAACCCCAGAACCGGTCTGGAAGTCTAGCAGGGTCCACCAGGTAGACTGTGGGGCAGGACCGGGTGACTGGCCCTGGAGCCTCAGGCTCCCATCTGGCCCCTGGCTGCCTTCAAACAGGTGTTCAGTGGAAAGCGGCCGGAGTCCGAGTTCCCTCCTCATCACTCCCAGAGCACCTTCCGGAAGACCTCACCCACCCCAGGGGGCCCGGCAGCAGAGGGTCCCCTGCAGAGCCTCACCTGCCTCATCGGGGAGAAGGACCTGCGCCTCTTGGAGAAGCTGGGGGATGGCTCCTTTGGTGTGGTGCGCAGGGGCGAGTGGGACACCCCTTCGGGGAAGACGGTGAGCCTCCTGGTCCCGCGGGCGGGGCGGAGGGAGGGCCCCCAAGAGCTGTGTGGGGCCCTCTCCACCCTCAGAGGCAGGGCTGCCCTCTGCTGGGTTTAAATGGGACGGGGGCAGGTTCACAGGGTGTTCAGATTTAACTGGATGTCTCCTTTTTTGCAATTACAAAGGTAGTATAATCATTGGAAAAATTTGGAAACTACTTGAATAAAAAAAAAGTCTAAATCACCTGTAATCCCACCACTCAAAGCAGAGTTAACATTTCTGACTTTTTTTCCCCAGTTATTTTGTGGAGTTTAATTAAGATCATACCCTGGATATATATAACTTTCTAAATCTTGCCCTTTTCTCTTGGCACTATGTTTTAAAATTTTCCCTCTGAGGAATAACTTACATGCAATGAAGAGTACAATTCTGAAGTGTACATATGGCTCAATGAAAACTTAACTTGTGTACAGACCCAGGTAACCACTACCCAGGTCAAGACACAGAGCATTTCCCTCGGCCCAGGGCCTCCCCACCCCACCCCCAGTGGCCTCTTCCAGGCAGTATCCCCATCTTCCAAGAAAAACCACTCTTCTAATTCCAATCGGCATAGATCAGTTTTCTGGCATTAAATTTAAAGCATTTTAATTCTCTATGAAAATTATTGTTTTTAATATTCTATTTTATGATAATATTTAATACCTTATCATCCTATTGCTCATCTCTTACCTTACTGTTGATAATTAGCCTGGCGAGTCCCCTGCGAAGGGGAGCCTCAGCTGACAGCCCTGGGGTCACCCAGCTGCCTCACCCAGCTGCTTCCCCCAGCCAGGCCGCATGCACAGCGCACAGGCCCAGGCACCAGCCCTCCAAAATGGGCATATCTGAGTTGGAGACGGTTGCGCCAGCTGGGAAGGAGGAGCAGGTAGGCTCGGAGTGGCAGGGGACGGGGCATGTTGTGACTCTGGCACTCGCCACCCTGGGCAGGTGAGTGTGGCTGTGAAGTGCCTGAAGCCCGATGTGCTGAGCCAGCCAGAGGCCATGGATGACTTTATCCGGGAGGTCAATGCCATGCACTCACTGGACCACCGCAACCTAATCCGCCTCTACGGGGTGGTGCTCACGCCACCCATGAAGATGGTGAGGGCTGCTGGGTGTGGGGGATGCGTGGGGGGCCATGGTCTCGGGGCCCCCAGGTCTGCCCCTCCTCCTGCCTATGCTCATGTCCTCCATCCTAAGAAAAGTCAGAACCCCTGAATCCTGCTCTGGTCTTCCGTCCTGGCTGTGTCTGCCGGAGCCCAGGTCCTACTCTGGATTTTGCTTGTGCTCGTAGGCAGCGAGTTGCAACCATTGGAGGGGCTGGCCCTTGAGTGTAGTTTTTGGAATTTTAGCCTGAGCCTCTCTGAGCTGCTTCTCCTTGGGCTTTGGTTTCCCTCTCTGACAGGAGGGAGAGGCCTGGGAAGCTGTAGGATTCTTGGAGGAAGGGGCATGGAGCATGGCTCTGGCCAGCCTCTAGGAAGGAATGGGCACCAGGCATGGGGAGCTGAGGGAGGGCGGGGGCTGATCCAGGCTTATTCCTCCCACTTCCACCGTGGCCTCAGGTGACAGAGCTGGCGCCTCTGGGCTCGTTGTTGGACCGGCTTCGCAAGCACCAGGGCCACTTCCTCCTGGGGACGCTGAGCCGCTATGCTGTGCAGGTGGCCGAGGGCATGGGCTACTTGGAGTCCAAGCGCTTTATTCACCGCGACCTGGCTGCCCGCAATCTGTTGCTGGCCACCCGGGACCTGGTCAAGATCGGGGACTTTGGGCTGATGCGAGCACTGCCCCAGAACGATGACCACTATGTCATGCAGGAGCATCGCAAGGTGCCCTTTGCCTGGTGAGGGGCAGGTGCTGCCGGCTCATGGGGTCTAGGCCCCACCCTGGTCACAGCAGACCTGGGCCTCAGAGCTCCTGGGACCTTTTGTACCCACTACAGCCCCTGGCTCGTCCTGGGCCTGCCCATGCCTGTCCTGGGTCTGAGGTGCCCTTCTTGTGCTCCATCCATTCTCCTACCCACCCAGAGAATCTCGAGGCCCCTGTGCCAGGGACTGCAGCACTGGGAGGCACAGGGGTGAGTGCCATGGCAACTCCTCAAGGGGTGCATTGCTCAGTGGAGTATTAGGAAAGACTTCCTGGAGGACTTGGTATGGATGCTAAAACCTGAAAGATGAAGGACAGATAGCCAGACAAAGTCTGGTCGGTAAGCGTGTTTCAGGCAGAGCTAGCAGCAGGCAGGACCAGTCCACACGGCCTTGTAGACTGTCGGGGCTGCTCACCTGAGCCCCGGGGAGCGCCCCAGCCCTCCCTGGCTCCTGCCCGGGCTTCCCCTATGCTGAGACCATCATGGTCCTCTATTATCACTCACCAGAGTGTGGCCTCCCTGTTTTGGAGTCAGAAGGGTTGGTCCAGTTCTGCTTGCCAAAGCTGTGGCTGTGTGACACTCCGACAGTCAAGGATGTGTGATCACCTGGTTAGTAACTAGCCCTATACCTGGGGTGACCGTACACCCCAGACACTGCCTGTTAGCTTTCAGTAATTAATACCACCACTTTTCATACTCACATCCTGGTTTGGATGGTAAATTATTAAACCACCTATTTCATGAATCCCTTAATGTAATGCTGGGAAGTGGACAGGGTGTATATAGTGTATATAGTGTTTGATGCATGGAGAGATTGAGGCTTAAAGATCTTGAGGGACTGTCCCTGTGTCCTTCTTCCTCTGAGTGGCAGGTCCAGCTCTTGAGGCACACGAGAGATCTTTGGATTCAAATTCCAGGGCACTTCCTACCCATTCTGCACTCCAGCCCCTTGAGAAGATCCCTTTTTTAGCTTCACTACAGTGGCATTTTCCCTCACCCGGGGAGTATGGCGGTGTTTGGGTGAAGCCAGGGTGGTGGTTTCCACCCATTTTGGTTCTTCCCCAGGCCCTGTCCGAATTTCCCTCCCACACCTTCCTGTAGAAATGATCCAAATCCCAGGATCCTGCCTAAAAGCTGGAAGCTGTCATCTTCCTACCACCCCCGACTAGAAAACAGCCTGAGCCCTTGTTCCCCCACCCCCACCCTACCCACGCCCATCCTGCAGCCTCCTGACCTCCCTTTCCCTGCTTCCCCAAGCCTGGGAAACTTCACCCTCCTCTTGTCACCCCGGGCTGCATTTGAATAAAAGACCTGGGTAGGGATGACTTGCTCCACACCTGTACACCTGAGGTCAAGACGTCCCTCCATGGCCTCAGTGACTGCGGTGGAGCCTGGCATGTGGTGGGGGCAACAGCACATGCTTGTCAAATGAATATTTCTGTCCATCGGGGCCAGTGAGGGTGGGGGTGCTCTGGGTATTCTGAGGAGCCTTCTGTCTAACCCCTGCCTCTGCCAGGTGTGCCCCGGAGAGCCTGAAGACACGTACCTTCTCCCACGCCAGCGACACATGGATGTTTGGGGTGACGCTGTGGGAGATGTTCACCTATGGCCAGGAGCCCTGGATTGGCCTTAATGGCAGCCAGGTGAGGGGTGGGGGACTTGCCCCCGCCGTAGGGTGGCCCCTGGCTCCCAGCTTGGCCTTGTTGGAGTTGGCCCTTACCTGATGGATGCTCTCCCCACCCCTTTGCCTGCGTGACCTCTCAGGGACTGCCCCAGTGGGTCATGGAGGGAAGAGTTGGGTTTGCTGTCATTCTCCAGGTCTTGCCATATCTATTTCTACAGCTTAGACCTGGGAGTCAGGGTCCGAGGCCCTGGGGATGGGGCCTTCCCCGAAGGGCAGGCCTGGCAGCCAGCAGCTCTAGTCCTGAGGCAAGCTGGACGGAAAGTGGGCTGTGAAGAGCTTGGGTGTGCCCTTGTTGTTCTCAGACTCTGCACCCCCTGCCCCACCTCCAGATCCTGCATAAGATTGACAGGGAGGGGGAGCGCCTGCCCCGGCCCGAGGACTGCCCCCAGGACATCTACAACGTCATGGTCCAGTGCTGGGCTCACAAACCGGAGGACAGACCCACCTTTGTGGCCCTGCGGGACTTCCTGCTGGAGGTGAGGGGCAGGTGTGCCCACGGGGGCGGGGCTGTCCCAGTGGGGGGTGGCGTGCATCCGAGCTGGCTGCCCAGGGCTCCATCCCCTCCCCGGGTGGGAGGTGACCTGTTGTGCCTACAGGCCCAGCCCACGGACATGCGGGCCCTTCAGGACTTCGAGGAACCAGACAAGCTGCACATCCAGGTGAATGACGTCATCACAGTCATCGAGGGAAGGTAGGCATTGTGGGACTGGACCTGCTCTGGAATGCCTTGATGGGCACAGGGAGGAGGGGGCCATGGGGCAGAGGTCTTTTTAGCCTCCAGGGTTCCCATGGCAACAGACAGGGATGGCTCCTGGGCTGGAGCCCTGCAGAGTGAGGGCAGGACAGGCCTGGGGCAGGCTCCTTCCTGGGTGCTGGGGTTTGTTACACAGACACCGATGTTGGGAGGGGAGTTTTCTCTGCCTAACCCTGCCTCCTCCTTCACCCCATTCCCACTTGGCTCCAACTCTGGCCATGTGGGTAAAGGGCCAAACTGCCATTAGCGTGAGGAATAGGAGACGGCTCAGCCATGATGTTTCCCTCTGACCTTGCCTGCCCTTCCCTCCCTGCCTCTTCACAGCACCCCTTTCTGCTTTCCACCTGGGTGCCTTTGAGTACCCGGAAGCAGCCTGGTTCCTGCCCATCCGTCTATCAGTTTTCCATCCTTCCATCCTTCCCACCAAGCCTTCTCCATTGCTCCCTCACAGCCTTCCCATCTGCCTCCCTCGACCCCCTGCCCAGACCTCACACCCTCACCCCTTTCTTCCTGGTCTCCCCTGCAGGGCCCTCTCCGTTGCTGATCCTGGTGGTGGTGTCCGCCTCACCCCCTTCCCACCCACCTCATGCACACACACGTGTGTGTCTTTGCCTGCAGGCGGCCTCTCCTGAGTCACTGTAGCCTGCTGCAGCCCCCGCAGTTCAAGCCCTGGAGGCCCCGCCCTCCTCTCACCCCACCTTCTGTATCTGATCCCAGGGTGTGTGAGGAACTGGTTGGGGCAGGGACAGGTTTGAGGTGTCTTTTTGGGGTAGAGGGGAGCATTGAGGACCAGGAAGAAGAGAGGTAGAGGAAATTCCCTGTGTTTCCCAGGTCCTCTGACCCAGAGCCTGGCAAGGATTGGGGGAGGGGGCTGCATCCCACCAAGCCTTTTCTACCTGGACTTTGGCTTTGGGGCCCAGGGGGCCTGCCCCACTGCCTCACAGGAGGGTTGTTGAGATAGGAGAGCCTCTGGGTCTGAGAGTGATAGGGTGACCCCCCAACCCAGGCCGGTGATGTAGGAACGTGGCCTGAACCTGCTGTGGCTCCAGTACCTCTTCCCGAGGTCAAGGCTCCCCTCATCTTTGGGCCTGAGTACTTGGGAGCAAGAACAACATGCCAGCAGATTGCAGGAGAGTGTGGTTAGAGCTTCTAGGAGAGGCACCTGGGGGGACACAAAGGAACAATCTATGGGTTTGGAGCTGAAGGTCCAAGGAAGGGGCTGTGGGCATTGGCAGTCTGAGGGGGTCCAAGAGAGCAAGATACACAGTAATAGAAACTTGAAGGGTAGGGGCCCTCAGTGGTAGTGCACGGCGGGGCCGTAAGCCAGAAGTCGGGACCTCTAATCAAGGTGGCTTCTTCCCGGCCCACAGTGAGCCTCAGCCGTTCCCCGCTCTGGAAGAACTTGACCTGTCCTTAGTTCTCCTAGTTCCCAAAGCTTTACCTCCCCACCCCCATCTCTTACTCCCAGTGGAGCCCATGTGCCAGGGCCCAGTGTCCCTGAGGGGGTGACTCAGGCACTTCATGTGTGTCTGGAGCTGACGCCCCGGGTCACTGCCAGAGCGAGGCTGGCAGCGGGCGGGGGTCAGGGAGCGCCCCTCCCAGGAGGCCGTCATGGGCGCACCCTGCCCCACCCTTCCGTCCCAGGCTCCCGTGGGCCCCAGCTGCTGGCTCTGCCATCGCCTGCTGACAGTGGGGGCTCCCTGGCTCCTCCTGGGGGGCCCCTAGCCCTGACTTGGAGTACAGCGGCTGCCCTTGGTCCCAGAGCGGCCCAGGAGGTGGGAGGTGAGGGGCAGGAGGTGACAACAGCCGGTGAGGCTTCGGGAGTGGGCCTGTGTGTCGGTGGCATAGAGCTCTAACGCTTCCCCCTTTTTTCCTCTGTCCTTGAATACCTCGGTGTTTGTTTGCTGACTCAGTCTCCATGTCTCCGGGTGGATGGGCTTTCTGTTTGTGTGTGTGTCTCTTTGGGTCTGGATTTGTATGGGTGTGTGTCTGTTTCTGTCTCCCTCTTAGCCTGGTTCTCAGCTCTCCCCATATCATGTTCTGTTCAGTCTTAGATCCCTTCTTGTTGAATCTGTCTCCCATATTTCTGTTTTCCTAGACCAGAGTCCAGGAGACTCCTTGCCTCAGTTCTGACTGAGTCTGTGGGCACGGTGCTGCCCCAGGTCCCAGGCATGGGCAGAGGGAAGACACCTTGATGCTTTGTGAGCTGAGCTTGTGAGGCTGTCTAGGCTCTCGGGGACAAATGGAAGACTTTTCTCCCCCAGGAATCTGAGTTGTCCCTTGAGACCAGGGGCTGTCTGGGACCCCAAGAGGGAAGGTGGCATGGTATTTTGAGCAGAATTTTTAAGTAACATTTGCTCAGCCTTTCCTGGTCCACCTTAGGCCAGGACTGGGACAACGTGCTAAGATTTCCAGAGACTGGTCTCCGGCAGAGCTGGGTAGCCTTAGGCAGTTCTCAGCTTGATCCTGGGTTTCCCGTTTTGCAGAAGCTTCTTATCTTGTCTGTTATCCCAGGATGCCGGGGTGGGGAAGGCTGAGGGCAACAGGAAATAGAACTTTCAGGCTGGCAGTGCTGGGCCCTTTTCTTATTCCTGCAAGGACCCCCCGTCTGTGTTTGCATCAGTGACTCAGGGATTCTGGCTTGTTGGTGGAGGGGAGACTAGAGCAGGCAGGGGGAGAAGAGCTGGCTTCAGTTCTGTCTGGGCTGCTGGCACCTCAGCCCTTGAGCCTCAAAGAGGGGAGGTGGGCAGTGAGATGGAGCATGGGCAACCTTGAGAGTTATATTTGAGCCTCATTGGGGGGAATGCTGCTTCCGAGTGTGCTTGAGAGCAGATCCTGGGGTCTGTTTCTTGCACATCCTCTGCATTCTGGCTCCCCCTCTCATGGTGAGAAGCGTGTTTTTGAAAAGTGGTGCCAGGCTTGACCACACCTGCAGTAAAGGGGGGTGGGCTTGGTTTCCTCCTATCCCCAGAGGTGGCTCCAGAAGGAAGCCTCTTGAGGCATTGACTGTTACCAAGGTTGTTATAGAGAGAAGGGAAAGGGATGCGAAAGTGACCTCCTTCCAGACCCCCTTACTCAGGGGCCAAGTGTCTGGGAGAATGCAAGGAAGGCTTGGCCCTGGTAGACCTGGCCTTGGAGGCGAGTCCATTCAACTTGACATAGCGCTTCCCCCATGACCTCCTCTGGGGAGATGTGGAGAGCAGGGCCCACTGTCAGGCCCTGAGTGGGTGTCAGGGACAGGAGGAGAGGGGCTGCCTGGTGGAGGGGCCTGTGGAGCCCAGGGAGATGACGGGGGAGCCTCAGCAACGGGTTCCTCCCCACTGTGCCCTTCTTGGGGAGGTCCTTGACCTCAGCAGGCTGTGTGTGTGTGCCCTGGGCTGCCGCTTCCCTCTGGAATGGTCCTCCTATTTTTGGTTGGGCTTTGTCCCTCCCGGGGCGTTGTCCTCTCTTCTTCCTTCCTTCCCTGCCCTTCCCACCCTGAGGGCAGGGTGGTAATCACAGGGTGGCCGTGTCTGGTGGTGGGGCCCTGCCCATGGCCTTGCCACAGGGAGGCAGGGCTCCCACCCCTCCCCGAGCCCCACCTCTCGGTTCCCAAGGACTGCTGGGCTCAGGGGGTTTGGCTTTTGGTCTCAGGGAACAGGCTGCTTTGGAGGGCACGCTGCCCCAGCGGGGCCATGTCACCTCACGACGTGGTGGGCCCAGGTTTGGGGCATCCCTGCCGCCTCCATCCTCCAGCACCTCCCCGAACGGCTGCCTTTCAGAGGTGGTCTCGAGTTATTCCCCCAGCTCTGGGACAAGTTGAAGTAGGGGTTGGGGGTGACAGTGAGGGGGGGAGCTCATGTTCCGTGTGTCCACTCCTGCAGCATGTAGCTGTCATCACATCTCCTTTAGACCATATTCTGCTGACATCCATCAGGTGTGAGTTTCCAGTGGGAGGCCCAGGAGCCTCACAGCCTGCAGAGCGTTATGGCATTGGATGTCTCCAAGGGGGGGCTCTGCTTTTACTTACCTGTCCGCCATCCCCGTCCTATCAAATGGGGTTCACATTTGAGGCCAGAGGGAGGGGCTGACCATCCTGCAGTCCAGCCACACTGGGAGTAGCAGGCTCCCTTCTGGAGGATGGAGTGGCAAGGGTGGGCGTGCTGGAAAGCACTGGAGAGAGGGAGACTGGTGAAGAGGGCTTGGGTTGCCCCAGAGTTTCTTAACACTCGAAGGTCTGAATGCAGGAAACTGCTATTTGTTGGAGGGCTTGGCCCCAAAGCCCAGGGTTTAGGCCTTTGGTGCTCCATTGGGTCCCCACATCTCTTACAGCTCCTGGGACTGGGCCCGAGAGTGAAGGCGGGTGGCCCGAGAGGTTGGGGGTCCTGGCCTTGCAGGGGAATGGGAGGCCTGGTGGTGTTGAGAAGGGCGCTGGGTTTGCAGTCAAAATAATGGGGTTTGAACGTTGGATCTGCTGTGGTCTTTTTGTTAACTGTAAGCAAGTCCTGTCATTTGTTTGAACCTGTTTCCTTATTTGTAAACTGTGGGAAAAACCTTCTGACTCACGTAGCTAGCTCAGAGTAAGGCTGTTTGCAAACAGCCAGACACTGTCCTGAGGGAGTGGCGGGTCACGGGTGCTACGGGGAGATGGCTGACGGCAGAGCCCCTGGTCCTGGGGCCTTGGCCCTTGCCTTCCCTTCTGTTGAGGTGTAAAGAGTCCTGCTCCCTGGGGCTGCGCCCTCATACCCTAGTGTTCACAGTGCCGTCTCTGTCGGGCAGGGCTGAGAATTACTGGTGGCGTGGGCAGAACACACGGACGCTGTGTGTGGGGCCCTTCCCACGCAACGTGGTGACCTCCGTGGCCGGCTTGTCAGCCCAGGACATCAGCCAGCCCCTGCAGAACAGCTTCATCCACACGGGCCATGGCGACAGCGACCCCCGCCACTGCTGGGGCTTCCCCGACAAGATCGATGAGTGAGTACCTGGGCAGGGCCAGTCTGGCCCCACCGCCCGCGGCTTCCATGGTCAGTAGTCCCTCACCCTTGTGCAGGCTTTCTCCATGTCTCGTCACCCCTTCTCCTCCTCTCCTTCTCTCCTTCTCTCCCACCCCCACCAATCTTCCCTCCTGATTCCCTCCCTCACTCTTGGGAAGCTGTGGAACCACAGAAGGCCTAGACTGAGGGTCAGGATGCCTGATCTAGTCCTTTTGCTTCCAGCTGCAAGTTTGTGGGCAAGTCACTTGACTTCCGGGGCTTAGTTTCTTTGTCTGTAAAATGGGTGCACTTAGAGGAGGGGTTGCGAATGTGTTCTGCGAGTTAGAAAGTGCTGCTCAAATGCTGGGGTCACTGTGGAGGTTTCACACTGGCCTGGTTCCTGTGGGTTTTTCCCATGCCAGCCTGCCAAGAGGGGTGTGTCCCCTGGTGGCCTTTCCCCACATGGGATGCAAGTCTGTCCTTGGAAGCTCCTAACCCTAGTTTTGCCTGTGCTGCAAAGCTGAGGGGCAGCGAGAGACCCTCTGCGCACGGTTGTGGCAGAGCCTTTGGGGGCTGCAGCGTCTGGGGTCCCCTGGGTAGTGGGGAGGGGCTCACCCTGACTGGCTTCAAAGCTCTCACAGACACACTCCAGCCTTCTCCTGCCCCAAGCCGAGGTGGACACTGGCCCCCACCACACACACGTACACACACACACGTGATTCTCCATTTCCCAGGCCACTCTCCCTCTCTGGCTACCTGCCTGGCACAGGTGGCACACTCCTCCCAGGCCACAGACGCCGAGCCCTCTGGGGCCCTTGCTCCCATGTGACCGTTCTCCCCGACAAGGGGCAGCTTTGGTTGTTTTCTCCCCACTTCTCATGCTGTTGTGTTTTTCTGCTGTCTTCATTTGAGTCGTATGCTTCTCCCAGTGTGCTCCCTGCTCCGGTGTCGTTGGACGAGGGGGGCTACTCGTGCTTGCAGCGGGAGGAGGCGGCGGGGAACTCCCTGGCAGTCAGTGTCAGCGCTTTTGCTCTGGAAGAGAGGTCTCTAGGTATCGGTGACACATGAATAAGCACAGGCGCCTCTGTTTTCTCTTTCTTGCTTGCCCTTCAGTGCCCGCCGGTAGGTTCCCGGCCTCACCGTGGTGCCCCAGCCCCGCACTCATCTCGGGTCTTCCCTCTCCCCTTGGCCTCCATTCCTGAAGCCTGCGTGCTAGAACTGGCAGTGTGGGGTGAGAGGTGTTGGTGCCAGGCAGGAGGGCCTCGAGTTGGGTGCTGGTTTTCAGGACTGGGGGTGGGAGATGGCTGGGCCCTCCTTACTGGGCCTCCGGCTCCCTCTTTCTCCCTACACTTCCCCTGCTGTTCGTTCCAGAGTCTCGGAGATGTGTGCCTGCTGGGCCAGGCCCAGGGTGGGAGTGAGTTTGTGTTCCCCAGAGCCAGGGGCCCCCGTGAGGGAGCTCCCTGCAGCAAAGCTTCAGAGGGGATGTGTTAGGTGCCAGCTTGGCCACCTCTCCCTCCCACGTATCACCCCACAGAGCCCACTCCTTGTACCCGGGCAGGAGGCGTGTAGTCTCCTTTCAGTAAAAGGATGAGGTCATCGGGGAGCATCTGGGAAGGACACAGAGAAGAGTCACTTCCTGGTTGCCCTTCCCCAGGGAGCATCCAGACAGCTCCTCATGCCTGGGGGTCCTGGAGGAGGGCTCCCACTGCACCTGCCTCTTGGGGCAGAAGTGGACGTCAGGAGAGGTCAGCAGGAGAAAGGACTGCCATAGGGTGGAATGGGAGGGCCTGTGTCTCTCACCCTGCAAGACCCAGCCGAGAGCCTGAGAGAGCTGGGGCCAGAGAGTGCAGACATCCTCCAGAGGACGGCCCGGTGCCCTCTGCCCCACTCCTGGCGTGCTGTGGCCAGCCCAGCCCCATTCCTCCCGGCTTTAATCAGCCCAGTGACTAAGTCCCAGATACAGACAGTTGATGTGGGGTTGGTGGAGAGGAAGTGCCCTCTGCCCCCTGGCCTGCCCGCACTGGGCAGTGTCCCGCAGTGCCTCTGTCGGCAGGCCTCCCAGTGAGCAGAGGGTGCCAGCCAGTGGATGACTGGAGAGCATCCCTGAACCAGCCTCCTGGAGACGGGAAAACCAGCCCTGTCCTTGCGAGATGTTCTCGGAGCCCCTGAAATCCTAGGCTCTTCAGCCTGGGGTCAGTGTTGTTTTTCTCTGTGATACCCTCCCCCAGTTGCAACTTAGATCAGCAGTGGAGCTGCGGATGTGAGGGGTTGGAAGCCCTGTGCTCCAAACCCGAGCCCACCACTCAGCTTCCTCTAAGATAGGCGCTTTGATGGATGATCTTCTGGATGCATCAGATTCCTGTCCCAGGGCCAGGGCTAGCATCTCCGCCAGAGGTGTCCTCAGTGCCACCAGCCCAGCTGTCCTCCCTCTGACCCACTTCTCTCCCCACAGGCTGTATCTGGGAAACCCCATGGACCCTCCTGATCTGCTGAGCGTGGAACTGAGCACCTCCCGACCCAGCCAGCTCCTAGGAAGGGCGAAAAGTAAGAGCCCTCCCACCTCCTGGAGTCCCGCAGCCCAGCAGCTACCCAGGAAGGGACTCACTCTTCTCAGCCGCCTTCAGCTGGCTCTTCTGGCCCTGGCGACGGTTGAGTCAGAGTAGTGGGGGGTGAGGGGGGGACAGCTGTGCCCCTGGCTCCTGCCAGGCAGTGGGGGGGAAGACAAGAGGCAGCTGTATCCGCTGAGGTGGGCCTCCTCGGCTGGCCCTGCGTTAGCCCTGCCACTCAGCCTCCCTCTTTCCCATCCACACTGGCCGTGCTCAGATCCTGGCTTTCCTCTTCCCACTAATCCTGCCTTTCTCTCCCGAGCCAAAACTACCCCACAGGCTTCATCCCAGCCAGGAGCCTCATGCCATCTCCCAGATCCTGTGCCTGCCGCTCCGGAACACAGTTTCCCCATCCTGCCCGCCCCATCGCCTGCCATTTGCTGTTGGGTGTGGACATTCGCCTGCCTCTATTCACTGCTCTTTCTCTCGCGCTCTTTTCTGGCTCTGTCTCCCCTCCCCGCCTTCTGTGTCTCCTGCACTGTCATGCTCTTCTTTCCGCATGGCCTTTCTTGCAGGGGAGCCTCCGCCTCGCCCTCCTCAGCCTGCCATCTTCACTCAGAGTAAGTGGGGTGGCTCTCGATGCCTTGGCTCTTGCCCCCGCCCCTTCTCTGCTCTCATTCCTCTCCTGCTGGAAGGTACAGGGCCCAGGCTGCCGGGTGGGAGGGGACGAGGGTGTGTGCTTTGAGCTTCTGCCGCTGGCCTGGCCCGGCATGCCTGCCCCCCCCCACACCCCCAAAAGCCGGGACTTCGGGAACAAGCACGTGGTCCTGGTGTCCACCTCCACCCCTCTCTGGTGGTCCTGCCACATGCCCTTTTGGACCTGCAAAGGCTGTGTCTGGACTTCGTGGTGGTTGACCACACCTCTGTCCTCTCCAAGGACGGCTCGTGTTGCCCTTCATGGTGGGGGGGTTGCCCGTTGCCCTGTGCCTGCACTAATGGTGTGCTGTGAAGGGGTGGAGCTAGAGGGTTACTAACCAGGCCCAGGAGGGGGGATGTTTGGAGTCTGCATGGATGGAGAGAGTGTCAGAGAAAGGCAAGCATGGGGCATCGCCTGCTCTAGCTGAGATGGAAGCTGGGGAATTACCCATGCAGGGGCCTGACAGTCTCCAGAGCAGGTTCTGCCCTCCTGTGTGAACGCGGTTGGGTGTGCGTTGAGGATTCTGGCGGCTGGGAGCTGGCCTCTGGGGGCATTTGGAGTAGGGAGTTGTGCGGGGTACTTGGCTTTCTTCTCCTCCCCACGACCGGCCCCTGCCTGACATGCCTTCCTGTTGGGGTCTCCCCTTCCACCACAGAACCCACCTATGACCCTGTGAGCGAGGACCAAGACCCCTTGTCCAGTGACTTCAAGAGACTGGGCCTGCGGAAGCCCAGCCTGCCCCGAGGGCTGTGGCTAGCGAAGCCCTCAGCCTGGGTACCCGGCACCAAGGCCGGCCACGGCGGTGGGGGCGAGGTCACTCTCATAGACTTCGGTGAGGAGCCTGTGGCCCCAGGCCCACGGCCCTGTGCTCCCTCCCTGGCCCAGCTGGCCATGGATGCCTGCTCCTTGTTGGACAAGACGCCACCACAGAGCCCCACGCGGGCCCTGCCCCGGCCCCTGCACCCCACGCCGGTGGTGGACTGGGACGCACGCCCGCTGCCCCCGCCACCCGCCTACGATGACGTGGCCCAGGATGAGGACGACTTTGAGGTCTGCTCCATCAATAGCACGCTGGTGGGCATGCGGGTCCCCACCGGGCCGGGCCAGGGTGAGACCAATTACGCCTTCGTGCCTGAGCAGGCGCGGCCGCTGCCTCCCCTGGAGGACAACCTGTTCCTCCCGCCCCAGGGTGGGAGCAAGCCGCCCAGCTCAGCCCAGACCGCAGAGATCTTCCAGGAGCTGCAGCAGGAGTGCATGCGGCAGCTGCGGGTCCCAGCCGGCTCACTGGCCTCCTCCCCCAGCCCAGCCGGCGATGACAAGCCCCAGGTGCCCCCCCGGGTGCCCATCCCCCCGCGGCCTGCGCGCCCACGCGGCGAGCTGTCTCCGGCCCCCCCAGGCGAGGAAGAGATGGGGCGATGGCCCGGACCTGCCTCTCCTCCCCGGGTGCCTCCCCGGGAGCCCCTGTCCCCGCAAGGCTCACGGACCCCCAGCCCCCTTGCACCACCTGGCAGCTCCCCGCTGCCACCCCGGCTCTCAAGCTCCCCCGGGAAGGCCATGCCCACCACCCAGAGCTTCGCCTCCGACCCCAAGTACGCCACACCCCAGGTGATCCAGGCACCTGGCCCGCGGGCTGGCCCCTGCATCCTGCCCATCGTCCGAGACGGCAAGAAGGTTAGCAGCACCCACTACTACCTGCTGCCTGAGCGCCCGCCCTACCTGGAGCGCTACCAGCGCTTCCTGCGTGAGTCCCAGAGCCCTGAGGAGCTGGCCCCCCTGCCCGTGCCCCTGCTGCTGCCCCCACCCAGCACCCCGGCCCCTGCTGCCCCCACGGCCACTGTTCGACCGATGCCCCAGGCTGCCCCGGACCCCAAGGCCAACTTCTCCAGCAACAACAGCAACCCAGGGACCCGGCCCCCAGGTCTGAGGGCTGCTGCTCGGCTGCTGCAGAGGGGCTGTCCCGGGGATGGGCCAGAGGCTGGCCGGCCGGCGGACAAGGTCCAGATGGTGAGTACCAGGCCTGGCCGCGGGGCGAGGTGGGGGCAGGGGCCCAAGCAGTGCTGACGGGTGGGTGGGTGTAACCAGCTGCAGGCCCTGGTGCATGGGGTGACCACAGAGGAGTGCCAGGCCGCCCTGCAGAGCCACGGCTGGAGTGTACAGAGAGCTGCCCAGTATCTGAAGGTACCACCAGCTCCTGCCTGCTCGGGCTGCTCCCATCCCCACCCCATGCCCTGGCTCTGGCTCTTCTCTGCCCTCCCCATCTGTAACCCCCAGGTTTGGTGCCCCTCAGCCCCAGCGTGTCCCATGCACCACCCTCTGCCCCTCAGGTGGAGCAGCTCTTTGGGCTGGGTCTGCGGCCACGGGGCGAGTGCCACAAAGTGCTGGAGATGTTCGACTGGAACCTGGAGCAGGCCGGCTGCCACCTCCTGGGCTCGTGCGGCCCTGCCCACCACAAGTGAGTGAGCCCTGCAGCTTGTCCGCCTGCCGGTCCCAGAAGGGCAGCACTCCGACCACACCGCACAAGGCAGAATCCGGACATACGCAGTTTGGGTTGAAAGCAGTTTCTCCTAAAGGAATCTGTTTAGAACAGTAGTTGTCAAACTTCCTAAGCACTTGGTTTAGGTGAACTCAGGAATAAAACAGAATTGGAGTTTCCTGGCCTGAAGGTGGCCTGCTTCACTAGCTCCCCCTAGTGACCTCAAGAGGCTGCAGGGAGCACAGGTTAAACCCCAAGGATTTAAACGAATCTCTCTCATTCAGTTTAAATCCAGTTAAATTCATTCGGTTTAAAGTAGCATTTACAGTTTTAATGCCTTTTTAAAGGAACGTCCAGCCCCCCCAAATCCATGACCTTTTTCTTGTAAGAAGTTTAAAAAATGTATATATAACACATACAAGAATATATGGTATGAAATATATATGTGAAAGTTTTACCAAGTCCCAAAGTGGTGAAACACAGTCCAGTAGGCGCAGTCAGTCGTGTGACCCCGAGCGAGGCGCTGGGAGGCTGTGAGCATGAGGGGCAGTAGCTGTGAAGCCAAGGCTTCATCAGACCCCAGCCCTGCTGCTCGCGACGGGGTGACCTTGCGTGTGTTTCCAGATCTCTCAGCAGCTCAGACGCCTCATCTGTGAAATGTGTATAAGTAATAGTGCCTGCCTCGTATGCGTGACTAAAAGGATAGTGAGAGAGGCATCTGTCGGACAGCACACCATGTGTCTGGCACACAGCATGCCATCACTAAATGTTAGATTTTATCTCATAGTTATTCTTCCTAATTTGCATCTAGATATGTTTAGGCCTTTTTGGGCCCATTATCCTTGGCTACTCTAATAGACAGCAGTGCCACCCTCTTACTTTATTCATAACTTACTAAAGTAAAATTTAAAAAAGGCATCCAGGATAGTAAGTTCCAAAATTATTGCCTAGAGCTATCAGTTTTCAGCCGATCTGCCTGGCATTCTTGGGGCATTCTGTGCCCACCCACACTGGATATTCCATAATCTGTTTACCAGCCCCTGTTGACAGAGGGACTTTTTGGTGGTTTTTCCATCTTTTAGGCGCTGAGATACGTCTGGAGAGTCAGGATCTGCCCTGAAGGAATCACTTGAGCCCATCCCTCTGATAAGGGTGGGGAGCTGCCCCTGCCAGCCTGGAGGATCTGCTGCCACCTGCTGCTCCCAGTGGGCAGAGCAAGGCCAAAGGAGCAGGAGGCTGGGAGCCCTGCCTTGCCATCCCTCCTCACCCAGCGCTGTCCCTGCACACTCCAGTTCAGCCCTTGGCGCCCCAGCCCGCATGCAGGTGGGCGCCCTGTGAAGGCAGGTCTGGGGCTGCCTCAGGAGGCCATGAGGCCCACCTGCCTCTGGCTCCAGGCTTCAGCTGTGCTGTGGCTGCAGAGGGGCCCTGGGCCCTGCCCAGGGGGACCAGACTGAGTGGAAGCCAGGCCTGGCCTGGGAAGGGAGGATGTATTGGCCACACAGAAAGGAGGACCAGCAGGGCCAGTCCTTTTTCCAGGGAGCCCCTGGGGGGCATTCGGGGTGTCAAACAGAGTGTGGCTTGTGGCCTGGCCATGGACATGTTACAGGGCTTGGCTGCTCCTGTGCCTGGAAATAGCCCAAGGTGGCTCAGGAAGCAGATAAAGGGTGCCAGATCGCTCTCTGGCAGGGACCAGGGCCCCAGGCCCCAGGATTGGAAGGGGACCAAGGGAGGCAGCTGCCCTGGAGGGACACTAGTGCTTCCCTGTGACCCAGCCCTTCCCCTTGTGCTGCTCCTTGTTTTCCCACCAGCCTCTGTTGCCAAAGTTGCTGCCCCAGCTATCAATACCTGCTTCTTCCAGAGAAATAAAGTTTAGTTTCTATTTTATATTAATTATTGGCACCTGACTGTTTCTTTGCATCTTGCTCAGCCGCTGGAATCCCAGAGGCTCTTCAAGCCACTGCCGCCTGCCCAGGGCAGCAGGCCTCATAGCACCACCTGTATGCAGAGGGTGGAAGTGCAGGCCTGGGAGGCCCTGAGGGGTCTCTCCTTTTCCAGGGTGGCCATAGGGGCCAGAGTCCCCACTTAATCTAGACACTGACTCTCACAACGCTCACGTGCTTCATGTTTTTGCTCTCTAGATTTCCACAAAGCGGAGTATACTGTAGGGAAGAGTACAGTAACTCAGTTAACTAGATACTAACGAGCATGCAGGGAAAAGCCTCCCACCCCAGCTGCCCCTGCCCCTCCCCGGAGGCTGCTGTGTCATCAGTTTCCTGTGGGGGAAGCTCTGGTTTTCACTCCCACCAGTGAGTGAGAGCTTGTGTTACAAAGCACGTTATGAAACTTTCTGATCTTTGCCAGTCTGACAGATGAAAAATGGTGTCTGTCATTTTCATTTGTGTTTCTCTTATGAACAAGCAATTTTTAAAGCTGACCCATTCCTATGAGTTACTTATTAATATTCTTGGCCCATTTAAAAACATTAGATTATTCATCTGTTTATTACTGGGTTTTAGGAGATTTTTATCCATCAAGGAAATGAGGCTTTTGAGCTTTACGTATTTTCATATGAACTTTAGGAAAAGAGGTAAATCATCAGAAAATAAGCTGATAGTCTGGGTTTATTAAAACAAAACAAAGGGAGGAGAGGGAAGATGGCAGCATAGAGAGGAGTGGAAACTAAGTAGTCCCCCTGCAACAACTAAAAAAAAACCAGAAACAACTAGTAAATACTCCAGAATAACTGTGGGGGGACAAACGAGACTGTCCATCACACACCAACCTGAATTGGGAGGAATGCCCGAGACCACAGCATAAAATCTGTAAGTAAAACCTGGGGATCCAAGCTGGGAGACCCCTCCCCCATAGCCCGAGCTGCAAAGCCTCGTGGTGCCAGAGAGAAGCTCTCTCCCAGCAAGCAAATATAGCTCAGCTGAGCTCCAACTGGGGTTTTAAATAGCGAGTGTGAACTGCTCACTACAAGTACGAATCCCCAGAAAACAGACAGAGGCTTTGGGTGATGACTGACCTTGCTTGGACTTGGTCTGAAGGGGACTATCTGTTTCTTTTTCGGCTCAGTGGAGAAAGCCCCAGCCATTACAGTTCCCAGGACCTGTGACTCAGAGAAGGGCAGAGATAGCACAAGCAGAGAGAGAGACCATTGAAATGCTAATGACCTCCCCCTGGGGGGTCTATCTTCTCTAAGAGGAAAGGAGTGCAGCCCTTTCCATTCAGAACCAGACCCCAGAGCCTGGGGGAACATGGCCACACTTCCTCACACCAGTCAAGAATTATAGGCTAACAGGCACCACCTGCTGGGCAGAAAAGCACAGGGACCCGAGGCACAGGGTGGAGAAATTTTCTAAGACACACCCTCAGGGAAACCAGATACTGAATATTTCTTCCTTCTGGGATCTGAGCCTGTTCTGGTCTGGGAAAGCCTGATTGGATAACCAATGAAACTATGCCTAGACAACAGAGGATTACAACCTACACTAAGAGGAACAAAGTTATGGCCCAGGCAAAGGAACAAATGTACACTTCATCTGAGATCCAGGAATTTAAACAACTAATGCTAAATCAATTCAAAAAGTTTAGAGAAGATATTGCAAAAGAGATAGAGGCTGTAAAGAAAACACTGGGCATATATAAGGCAGAAATCAAAAGTTCAAATAAACAACTAATAGAATCTATGGAAATGAAAGGCACAACACAAGAGATGAAAGACACAATGGAAACATACAACAGCAGATCTCAAGAGGCAGAAGAAAACACTCAGGAACTGAAGAACAAAACACCTGAAAGCCTACATGCAAAGGAGCAGATGGAGAAAAGAATGAAAAAATATGAGCAACATCTCTGGGAACTTAAGGATGAAACAAAGTTCAATAATATATGTATCATTGGTGTCCCAGAAGGATAAGAGAAGGGAAAAGGGGCAGAAACAATAATAGAGGAAATAATGAAAATTTCCCATCTTTTATGAAAGACATAAAATTACAGATCCAAGATACGCAGCGTACTCCAAACAGAATAGATCTGAATAGGCCTACACCAAGACACTTAATAATCAGATTATCAAATGTCAAAGACAAAGAGAATCCTGAAAGCAGCAAGAGAAAAGCAATCCATCACATACAAAGGAAGCTTAATAAGACTATGTGTGGA